>PVJD01003493.1:0-162002 GCA_004026545.1 Mormoops blainvillei | reverse complement strand
TTAGGTGGCAAATTCAAAAGGCCCCTCGGTGAAGAAATGTGCATATGTTATTGGATTTGGTCATTTCTGCTATTTTCCTCTGGTTGTTATTTTACTATTTCTGGAAGAAAACAAGTAATTTCAGAACTTTGCAAAACAATCTATTAGTGTTCTCTTTCTTATAGAACAATCTGAAGTAAGAGTTCTCAGGCACAATGAGTACAGGCAGCCCAAATCCAAAGGATGGTGAACGTGAATCGGACAGGGAAAGTCTGGCATTTTTCCATACGAAGACTCAACAACCTCAGACACTCTTTTCCTACAGGGAGAGGGAAGACAAATTAAAAAAAAAAATTTCTACTTTCAGAAAGTATATCATGTATGGTAAGAGTTTTGCACTGGTCTTTTTAGAAATCCTGCAATTGTTTACTAAGAATGAACTGGAAGTGAATGAAACAAAATGAAGGTCTTTGAAGACTGGTGTGCCTTGTCTAACAGAAAAGGGGAAATGCTTGCTATACTTGTCACAACATTCTATCAAGAGGTAGGAAAATGAAGGATTTCTAAAAGAAAAGCTTTAGTTTGGTTTTGAAGAACAGGAGTAATATTAATTTCTCTTAGCCCAGTTTATCAACAGTCTGGTGGAGTCTGTGCGGGGTTTTCAATCAGGACACTGAATAGTCATTATCATTATTACCCTGGTTATGTTTTCCTTGAAGCCATGAAAGGTCATTTTCCCAGAACTGTCAACTTCAGACCAGAGCCCAGTTAACAATTCACCATTCTTAGTGACAGTGGCCGGTGTGGAGAGCCTGTCCCTCTGAGGTTTTGCTTGCTGGGGCTGCCACACAAAATCTATGGGAAACTCATGGCCACTCCTCGTTCTCCATCTGCTCCAACCAGTTGGTCTGCCTCACAGGGTCATTTTTGTGTTTCTGCAAAAGCCACTCAGCCACTAACATTCCTGTTTTCCCTTCTGTTTTTTTTTTTAAACACCTGATCACAGTTTATGGCTGGGGGAACAGGGACCTGCCTAAGCTTTAAAAAGTGTTAATTTTCCTCTCTTAAGTTTGTTTTTTTGCCTGAGCTCTGAAAATTTTTACTCTATGGTTTGTTTGGATGTACATTCAGAAGGGAATGTACAGATATGGGTGTGTGGTTTTCCCAGGAGACAGTGGGCTTTCCTTGCATTTCCAGGTAATAGACACTTCACTAATGATTTGTGGTGTCTGAGGCACTGAGGCAATTATCTTCCATTAGCAACACCTGGAATCAAGAGTGCAGCATGACTGTTTTCATTATGAAGGAGTGTGACATGGGCTGCCAAGCAATTTTTTGGTGTGTGTGTGTCCAGTGTCCATCAGAAGAGGAAGTGATAAATTAATAAAATGTGAAAACATGGAAAATGCTTCCTCTCCACTCAGGTACGAAGACATGTATGTGCCAGTACTTCATTACTAACCACTGAACGGTGCCTAGTGTAAATGTGTCCTCTGCTAACTATGTTATCTATCAAATACCTGCTCACTGCTTGTGTCATGGGCAATTTCTGTTAATCACAGCCACTGTGATTAATTTTCACCAATGATTTTCATGATTCCTGTTATTTAACAGTCTATTTTGCTGGTCAGAAACAACAGAATCCAGTGTAAAAGTCCGTCATGCTTCAGATAAAGGAAATGATAATTTCAATGATCATAGGAATCAAATTTTTCCCTAATCACTGATTTTGTCTTTAATGATGCTCTTTGAGTTCATTCAGTGAGGTAGTGGTAAAAATTCATCCTTTTATGTGGGTGCTGAACTGGCCTGTTTTCCTTCAAATCTGGAGAATGGTATGTATAATGGTCCTTTGGAAATTAAGTGTTTCGCCCTGGCTGGTGTGGCTCAGTGGATTGAGTGCTGGCCTGTGAACCGAAAGGTTGTTGGTTTGATTCCCAGTCAGGGAAGATGCCTGGGTTGCAGGTCAGGTCCCCCAGTTGGGGGTATGCGAGAGGTAACTGATCAATGTATCTCGCACACCAATGTTTTTCTCCCTGTCTTTCTCCTTCCCTTCCTCTCTCTAAAAAATAAAATCTTAAAAAAAAGTATTTATAATTATCATTGTCTTCCCCAGCTGTGTAATTAACTCATTTCTACAACAGTTTATTAAAATTTCTACTTTAAGAAAGTGCTTACTTTCTGCTGCATAGTATTCCATTGTGTAAATGTACCATAGTTTTTTGATCCACTCATTTACTGTTGGGCACTTAGGTTGCTTCCAATTCTTGGCTATTGTAAACTGTGTTGCTATGAACATTGGGGTGCATAGGCTCTTTTGAATTGGTGTTTCAGGATTCTCAGTGTATAATACCAACAGTGGAATTGCTGGGTCAAAAGGCAGTTCCAATTTTAGTTTTCTGAGGAAATTCCAAACAGTTTTCCACAGTGGCTGCACCAGTCTGCATTCCCACCAACAGTGTACTAGGGCCTTTTCTCCAAAACCTTGCCAGCACTTGTTGTTTGTTGATTTGTTTATGATGGCCATTCTGACTGGTGTGAAGCAGTATCTCATTGTGGTTTTAATTTGCATCTCTCTGATGGCTAGTGATGCTGAGCGTCCTTTCATGTGTCTCTGGGTCCTGTGTATGTCCTCCCTGGAGAAGTGTCTGTTTAGGCCCTTTGCCCATGTTTTAACTCGGTTGTTTGTCTTCCTGGAGTGGAATTGTGTGAGTTCTTTATATATTTTGCACATCAAACCCTTGTCCGAGGTATCATTGGCAAATATATTTTTCTATACAGTTAGTTCCATTTTCATTTTGCTGACAAAGCCAAATGGGGGGAGGGTTGAGTGTGGGAGGTAGGGTTGGGTGGGACTGGGGATAGTGGTGGTGGGACAATGTTGACAAAAAAAAAAAAAGTTATTTTCCTATACTAAGAATAGTATAGGAAATTGAGAAGCCAAAGAATTGTTATGTACAAACCATAAACATGAACTAAAATGGTGGTGATGATGGGATGGGGGGCAGGGAGGAGGGGAAAAAGGGGAGAAAAAAATGGGACAACTGTAATAGCATAATCAATAAAATATACAAAAAAAAAAAAGAAAAAGAAAAAGGAAAATGCTTAGTTAATCTTATAGGAAAGAAAGCAAGAGTGATGTTACATTCTCAAGCTGTGGACTGGATTACCAAAGGTCTCCCGCACTAAAGAAACCAGACGAGGATTTTCAGGAAGGAAGTACCGTGATCAGAGCTCAACTTAGAAACAGAAAATACAATTTCCCTAACATGCCATGCAGTAAGTTGAAGGGTGTAGTGACAAATCAGTTAAGAAAATTTTCCTATCTAACTTATTGACATATTCTGCACTTATACTATTTCCAATGTGCTGTACTTGTGGATCTATATATTTTGAGATGAGATCTTTTTGGTAAAGGTATAAGCCCAGCAGGTTACAAATCTTGGTCTGACTTTCATGAAAGTCTGACTTTTCATTGTTTTATTTTTGTCTAGGACCTAATATCCAGAATATTCTTACATCTTCACTGCAAGTTTTTGGCTCTTTTTTCCACTCCCTACTTCCACACTCACTGGAACTGTGATCTTCAATATGGTAGCCACTGCCCACACGGGGCTATTTAATTTGAATTTACTAAAAGTAAATAAAATTTAAAATTCAGTTTGTCCATTTCACTAGCCACACTTCAAATGCTCAAATACCCATGGTGAAGAATATACGAGGGGAGACCTCCCAAAACAGAATTATCTCCTGGAGGGCAGGCCCCTTGTAGTAGAGACTTCCCCTGCTAGGATCCCATCTATATCAGTGCACCCGCTGGCACTGCTGTGAGAGGCTGCGTTCAGCTTCAGTGAATTTTTTTGAAGACTCTTTTAACATATTTGCCCATTTCACGATGGGTGATTTACAAGTGCATCTGCTCAAACCATGATGAGTGTTCAGCAGCTTTTGGCCAAAAAATGGCATGAACTCCATGCCCCACCCTCCCTAGTCACCCGATCTTGTCCCAGTGACATTTTTTGGTTTGTCCAGATGAAAGAAGTCCTTAAAGGGAAATGTTTTGCTGATGTGGAAGAGGTGCAACAAAAAATGGCAGAAGCACTAAAAGACATCAAAATCGACGAGTTCAAAAACTGTTTTGAGTTGTGGAAAAACCATCTCGGTATGTGTATTGCATCAAATGGAGAGTACTTTGAAGGTGACTAAAGCTTAAACATGTAAGAATACACAGTTTTTAAAAAGTAAATTCTGTTTTTTGGGGGCCCTCACTCATAGATAAAGAATATTTCCATCTTCACAGAAAATTCTTTTGGAGAGCACAGCACTAGAATGTCAGCTCCAAAGGATTAGGGATATTGACTGCTTTGCTTACTTCTATATTCCTTGTGCCTAGACAGGGCCTACCTCATTAGAGTTGTGCAATCAATACCTGTTGAATGAATAAATTTGTTTTTAAATTTTAGTAGCCAATTACTTAGTCTTTGCTAAGGGCCAAGTCTCCTGGCATTTTCTTGGACTAGAATTAGACCACAAGTGAATGAATCATCAAAATATGAACCTCACACCTTCCCCACCACATGGAGATCTCTGTGAGCTGAGTAAGTTAAAAATCACATAACTTTTCTAAAGAAGACTCCTGAATGGCTTTTCACCTCACTCAGTCAGATGGTCTCCAAGACTCTTACAGAATATTCTTGCTGCCCCGACCTCTCTTGAACCTCACATTTCCAGAGTCTCTCTTTCCTTGCACTGCTGAAGTCACCCTGGCTTCCTCACTGTCCCTTAAACACACCAGGCACACCCTTATCTCAGGGCATTTGCTGTTCAGGGCATCCTTCCCACTGTTCACTTAGACAAATGCCTTGCACATAGATGATAAAAAAAAAGGCATATTTGAGTGCTGAAGAAATATGAAATTCCATTGCCAAGAGGAGGCTGGGTTCTTCCTACAATGGCAGACATAAAAGAAAATATCACTTATTAAAAACACATCGCTATATGTGATGTACAAGTTAGGTGGGCATGTTTAAATCTGCTGAAATTGTATTTTCCCTGCAGGAAATATCCAAGTGATCAAATTGCTTCGGCTACTGTGGCATTGGATATGCCAGAGACACTGTTGTTCCCAAGGCACACTAAAAATAACCACACGATTTTGAAAGTGGTTGAGAGCTATCTGTAGACAAGGGTTATAAAAACCCGGAAGCCAGGCAGTGTTTCTGCTGTTTCTGAATAATTCTTTGCCTTTTCTGGGCTGTGATAGTGCATTAAATATTGGAGATGAGTTCCGTTAAGTATGCTGAGCATACCATGAAAAAGTGTCTGCCTGGAAAAAAGCACTGGGTTTGAAAAGAGGTCTGTCATTGCAGCACTGGTGTTTTATTCAACTCTTGCACGTACTTTCAAATAACGAAGATAGATGGCCACATTGCTTATTGGAAACCTATGGGAATTAAAGCCTGTATACAGTATGTACATTCTGAACTGAATATCTCTCCATAGCACCACAATGGTCTACCAGTTTTCAGATATATATTGAGCCATTTCAAAAAAATTCAGTTTTATTTTGAAATCTTGGTTATACACATTTAAGGGTAATATTTATGATTAACAATACACAATAGAAGATACTATTATCAGCAAGACTACACATCAGCTTAGAGATCTTGCCAACCACTTGTGGTTCATAGTGGCTCTAGGTGCCCCCTAGTCCTTTCCCTGAGGCTAGGGGTCTGCTTCTTCCATTTCTTGGTGGCTCCCCATCTGAGCTGACAGGGAGTGCCACAGGCAATGAATTTCTTGGGTTCCCATTCATCTGCCTCCACCTACCTCCAAGAGCTTTTTGCTTACCCTTCCCTTTGCTTCCCCTTCCACTCAGTTTCTCTCCAGTTTCTTTCACCTTAATTTATGTTGTTGAATTTAAGACATTTTGTGAGGTGAAGAATTATTTGCTCATACTTTAGAGTCTAGGGACCCACAGACTGTGGGAAACACACAGTAGCTAAAGATAACTTGTCCCAGGCACTCAGTCATTGCTTAAGTGAGTGAGTTTATCAATTGCAACCTTCTGGGAGTCTAGTCTCCAGTTTGTGGCTCATGTTGTCAAGCCCATGAGAGCGAATGTGGTTGGATGACTGCGGGATGGGGAAGATGCCAATGAACTCACTCAAGAGCTAATGGCAGAGCTCTGGGAGTCAGTTAAAGTGTGGTTTCTCTTTTTCCCAATGCAGCTGACATGGCTACTGATTCAATAATTCCCAACATTTTGGACTTAAACAATCTTTGTACTTACCAAATTTTGAAATATCTGATTGTCCAGAAAAACAGGTGCTCTATAAAAGTCGATGTCTTTAAAAAGTTGAAACTATCTGATCCGAGCTAGGAGTCAAAACCCAAGGGGTTGGGGGAAAAGGAACCTACCTAAGCAATTGAAATAATGAATCAAAATTGGCCTCAGTTGGAAAAATCTGAGAATTTTACAACTCTTTACATGACTTAATAGGCAAAGGCAAAGATTTTGTCTAATCAGTGCCTCACTTGCTCTCTCTGTTGTCTATACTATTAATCTTTATACCATAGGGTGGCACCCACTCTGCTTCAATAGAAATTCTATAACAGATTTAGTCTGATGCTTTCCATTCAACCACCTTTCATCTGGTACTGATGACTGCTTGACATTTACAGGTTGGTGGATAAAGTCTGAGAAGTTAGTTTGTTGACTTGCTTTGTGCATATCATCCTGTGTAGTATTGGTGAATTATGACTTATAATTTTTAAATACCCTGATATACTTCATAGAGATTATCTGAAATACAGAATCCCCAACAACAATAAAATCTTAAATCATTTCTTAAAGTTATATATTTTAAATTCACTAAACAACTGAAGAGGTGATTAGAGAACTGGCTAGGGATTCCTAACTCTTGAGTATAGAGAGACAAGCCTCTTTTCATCGCTGCCTGTTTCCCTTCCCACCACCTTGGAGAATCCCCTTCATATAGGTTAACAACTGGCAAGAAGAATATAGAGATAAAAGATTAATGTGCTGGGAAAAAGAACTCATCAAAAAGTCCAAAAACTTGAATTTTGTTCTGGACTCAGATTGGAACAATCCATTTACCCCCAATGTCAATGTTCTTCTACCCTCCTGCGTGGATTAGAGGACTTAGGCTAGATCATCCGGCTCTGACCAGGGAGCACACAGGCAGCTGGGCCACAGTTCCCGGCTCTCTGTACTCCAGCTACTGGCTAACCAAAATTACCCACAGGGCTGTATATAGTTCTGTCTGTGAGAAACTATTCTCTCTCTGGGACAATCTACTGCCAACTTCCTCAGGGGTGGAGAATCAGGCACGATACATTTTACACAGAGCTTATTCATTCAGTAACACGAGAATACATTTGGAATTGGAATTCATAGTACATTTGTAATTTTTGCTTACAGTCCAAAAGTTATCCAGTAACATACAGTTTCTGACGTTGGCTGTTGCCATGGCGAGGAACAAATGAACTCTACCCCATGCCCATATAAGGCTGAGTTAGCCAACTGCTTGGGGAGTGGAGGGATCTGCAGCCAGGCATTGTCATCGCCGCTACAGTAGCACCGTGGAGAAAATATATAGCAAGGGACCCTAGGGGAAGCTGTGGGAAAGAACAAACTCTGCACACAGCTCCCTGAACAGCAAAATCCATCCAACTGCTATTTTTATACATTACATTAATTAAAAAATATGCTATCGAGCCACAAGTAGGGCAGAGATAGCCTTGCTTTCTATAGAGACACATTTAGGTAAATTTGATAATCACCAAGTATTTAATATACATATCCAGGTTTGTAGAACTGAAATTGACACTACATCTTAATAAATGATTTAATGAAGTATATGCAATTGTCCTAACAATAAATATCTTCAGTAATAGAGTGGGTTTACCCCATAGTAAATGATGAATGGCATCAGTTATTTCTCCTCAGTAGGTTTTTTCCACCAACTTATTGATTAAGATTCAATGGCACACCTGAATCAGTTGGGCAGCCCTGGGTACTGGCTGTTAAAACAAACCAACTTGGGGCTGTACGGTCCAACGCAGTGTGTGTCTCCGTCCAGCACTAGTGACAGCGCGAACTACTGTGCGGTGCAAAGGGAAGGGCCATCTGAACACCGCAGACAGTGGGTCCTGGAGGCCAGGCCCAAGAGTGGGGTGTCATCTGGCTCTGCCTCTTAAACAAACTACTTAGACAATTGCCAAATCTCAACTTAATTTGACCTGTACTAATAACCTGCCTGAATACAGGAAAATCAAGCCCACACCGAGGTCTGGAGGACTCACGTTAATGAAGTTAACCAGAAGGTGTCATGTTTCTACTTCATTTGTCAGTGTATAGGAACAGACTCAAGGTATTTTCTTAATTAGGGACAACGGGAAATAAAAGGGTTTCAATGCCTGTACTGTTAACTTACTAAATTATAGAGGCCTAGGGACTCTTATAAATCTTCCTTTTAATGACCTCTTTAAAAAGACCTTTGGCATTGTATAAGAGTATATTGCTATGCAGATGGTATTATCTATTGAAATAATCAGAATAAGCTAGCTGTATTGAAGAACAAAATTTTTGTAAAGGCATCAGGTGAAATGTTAATATATTGGGTCTAGATTAAATATATAATTGTACAAAGTGAAAAGAGTGGACCCAGTTACCTCCTCCGTTTGGATCCTGTCTGGCTGGTCACATGGAGAAGAATGTAGAGTCCCTCTAGAGCCGAACTCCCTGCCACACGAGCGAGTCTCGCAGATGTTTGTATACCACTAATCTATCTTCCTTGTGCCCATATAAGGCTAGCAAGTGCTTAGGGAGGGGAGAGCTCTGCAGTCAGACATTTTTATCACTGCTCCAGAAGCATCTCTGGGAAAATCTATAACAAAGGACTCCAGGGGCATTTTAAATTTCACGGAATAGCTTCCATACATTAAAAAAATACATATCCTTGTTAAATGCTGATAAAGGATCTTGAGCTAGAAAGTCCTAATGTGTAAAGTCCCCACTCCCAGGCAGAGGAACCCATCAGTGAGGCAGCGACGGCGACAGCCCGGTTTGAGAGCTGCCGCTCATGAGGAACACAGCGCACGGAGACAGAGGCTCCGATCGCGTGGCAAGGAGCTCCTCGACGGTGACCTTTGCTACTAAAAAATGATTAGTCACTGGTTATTAAATACAACGACCACATTTATAAAGGGGTTCCCCATTATAAATGCTTCTTATTTCAGGGGTTCCCCATCCCTTTAGAGTCTAGGGACCCACAGACTGTGGGAAACACACAGTAGCTAAAGATAACTTGTCCCAGGCACTCAGTCATTGCTTAAGTGAGTGAGTTTATCAATTGCAACCTTCTGGGAGTCTAGTCTCCAGTTTGTGGCTCATGTTGTCAAGCCCATGAGAGTGACAAGTCCATGGACAGGTCCATGGACAGGTCCTGGTCCACATCCTGTTAGGAGCCGGACCACACAGCAGGAGGCGAGCGGCGGCAAAAGGAGGGAAGCTTCACTCGCATTACTGCCTGGGCTCTGCCTCCTGTCCACCTCCAACTCTGAACCATGGAAAAATTTTCTTCCATGAAACCAGCCCCTGATGCCTAAAGGTTGGGGACTGTTGACTTGTTTGATTTTTGGAGGGGGTTCAGGTAGGAAAGGATGTATGATATAACACACCCAGCCACAGGGCCCAAGCTCCAACAAGATGCTCCTCCCTCCTGGGGGTCGAAATGGGGAATGGCTACGTTAGAGACTGATTTTAGGATTCATTGGTGAAGCTCATTTGGAACACCTGAGGACTGCAGTAATTTCTGTTTCCAAAGACAGGACAATGCACGCAAGAATTCCCAATTGCCTCTAACAACCTGGCATTGGGTAAGCATGGATCCTCGAGAAAAATGCATGATCCAAAGCATAAAGACTCAAAAGGCTCTGTCATAAAACAAAATACTGCTGCTCACACTGCCACACACCAACATGGGCTTAAACATACATACAGGGTCCAACAGAAGTAAGGCCTGCTTGAGTGCAGCTGGTAGAGTAATAATATGGGTGTAATAATTTGTTTTAATTTGAACATCTCCCTTAAAATGTCATATGGTGTGACTGAGTGTGATACTGTTATGTTACATAATTCCATGCTTACGATTTTGTAATAAAAAAGGGACGTTATTTGTGCGGGACCCTATATAAACAGTATCTTTTTAAAAAATCAGTAATGCCAAGAATCAAACATCAGTTTTAATAGAAACAGAATGAGTGAGGTCATTTAGAATGAACATATTAAACCCAGTATCAGTTCAAATTCTACCAGGTATTATAATAATTTGGGGTGATCTTTTTTCTCTTATCTATGAAATGGGCTACATAAAGGACATTCAGAAAATGAGTAGAATAATTTAAAAAGTTAGAATGATTCTCAATGGTATGAGGCTGGTGCCCTCTAGTTTGAATATCTAGGATGAATGCAACTATGTTTCCTCTATGTAATATTGTTACAAAACATGTATTTATGTATAAGATAATAAATAAAACATAGTTGCATTATATGAACATATACAGACATACATATTGATAACAATGAATAAGAGAAAAGATGTTTAAGAAAGTTAGAATTGTTCTCAATTTATTAAGAAGGTTGTATAAATTGATTTAATTTTACATTATATTACTGTTTGTTCCGGTAGAGAAGAACATGCCTGTATTATATTTCTTAGGAAAGTGTGCAATTGACTTGATGAGGCGATTTCAGGTACTTTCATTTACAATGGGAGTATAAGGAAGATAATGTTTATTGCAATGCGATGACTTACCCGCCCTCCTTTCTCAGGGTAGCACTGGCAGCCCCCACTGCAGTCTCTCCCTCCACAGGGCACATCAAACTTCTTCACACCCTGCAAAAATAAAACACAAAGCAAAGGAAAAGTTATGTAAAATATTGTCAACTACAATATGTATCATAATGCTATCTGTCGGGAGTACTTCCAACTCTAACAACTATCTATTCATTCAAAATAAATAGACTTTAATTTTTAGAGCAGTTTTAGGTCCACAGCAAAAGGTACAGAGATTTTCCATACGACCCCTGGACAAATGCACAGTTTTCTCCATTATGAGCATTCCTGCAACAGAGTGGGGTGTTTGTTAAAAATCTATGAACCTACAATGGCATGTCATTATCATCAAAAGTCATAGTTTGCATTAGGTTCACTCTTGGTGTTGTCCATATCATGGCCAACAAGCCTTTTTTTCAGTGCCTACTAAGTACTAGAGGCCAAGCTA
Organism: Mormoops blainvillei; assembly: GCA_004026545.1. NCBI lineage: Eukaryota > Metazoa > Chordata > Mammalia > Chiroptera > Mormoopidae > Mormoops > Mormoops blainvillei. Next base: position 150,713 of record PVJD01003493.1, on the reverse strand, counting down.
GATCCTGGGTGTGGAAAGTCAAAGAGAACATTCCCTGAGTCACAGGGATTCCCTGTGAAGTAAACTCACACAGGCACTCTGTGTTAAGAGCTTTACTATGAAAAAGAAACTCCAGGCACACAGAAAGTGCCCTTGATTATGGCTGGAAATGTGGGGGATGCATTCTGGTGGAGGAGTTGTTCAAGGTTCAGTTAAGAAGGGAAGGGCAACTCTGGGCCCCCATTCCACAACACAGACCCTGGGGGATGGAAGGGAGGGAAGTTCTAATGAGGAGACGGAACTTGCAAATACACCTGATAGGATGACAAGCCCTCACCTCCATCACATAGGTTCCAGGACCTGTGCAGTGACCACCCTGCAGAGGAAAGCCCACTTCCTTCCCTTCACCCGGTAAGCAATGCTCACGTGCAGTGGCAGGAGGGTGCGGGGGAAGTATTTATGTAGTCAGGTTGGGGGCCACAAAATAGAACTTTTTATCATACACTGAGATATAACTCTTTAATGAGTTTAGTGGAGAACATGAGGGAGTTCTCTGGCTGGGCAATTCCAACCAGAATTAGGGGAAAAAGGTATTTCTTGTCCTTGCTCTAGGTAAAATGTGGACTTGGAGATTGGACTATGTCTGAGTTGTTCTTTTCCGGGGGAGTTCATAGTACTAAATGTTTTGAGCAGGAAATCAGGTTGGCCCTCATCTCTCTCCTCTGATCAGCCAAGCCCTTCCATTCTCTTCCAAGTTAAGTCTCAATGACTAAACAGGATGGTCATGTGGGAACTCCCTCTGCAAGTTTTCCCGTCTGCTTTTCATGCTAGCATCCTCCTCATTCCTGGCATGGCACTGAAGGTTCACATGGAAATGCAGATGTTCTACCTGGCCACCTCTGTAACTCCCACTAGCATGGCCTTCCTGAACGTGCAACCTTGGATGGGCACACAGGGGAACTTGGACTTGAAACTATCTGAGTTTTCCTTAGACCTGAGCAACTACTCAATGTTCTTTTTGCAGAGAGGTCTCATTTGAAAGGTTCACTTTTAAAAAAAATTATAGTCTTTACCTAATCTAGTATCAGTCACTACTTTAAAGAATTTTTAAAAAATCTGAAAATCTCAAACCCTGTAAAGAAACCAACACCTGGAAAGCCTTTTTTAAGTTTCCTTTTGGTTATCTTTTTGGCCTGAATGAGATGATGAAACAGCTTGAGTTCCACGGTCTAAGAATAAAACATATATAGCCCTGGCTGATGTAGTTCAGTGGATCGAGTGTCGGCCTGAGAACCAAAGGGTCGCGGGTTCGATTCCCCTGTCAGGGCACATGTCTGGGTTGCAGGCCAGGTCCCCAGTAGGGGAGTACGCAAGAGGTAACCACACATTGATGTTTCTCTCCCTCTCTTTCTACCACCCTCCCCTCTGTCTAAAAATAAAATAAAATATCAAAAAAAAAAAGAATAAAACATATAGAATCCTTTCTTGCCCTCAAAATATAATTCTAGGTATTTGCAAATTTTTTTGTGTGACTTCAATGTTAATCTACAGTAGGGCTCATTATTAAATCCCATCATTTAGAATATTTGATTTTTATAAATCTAGCTCCATGCTAAGCCCTCCGTTTTATGGATTACTCTGAGCAGCGAAGAGAGAAGTCTAGGTGGGCTGCCATGTTTATACTTTGTATTACGTATGATCATGACATGAATAGGTACATTGGCAGGTGTCCCTGGCTCGTGCAATAATTCATTTACCAGTTGTTTTTAAAGGACAGAGGGATTTATCAATCTAACAGGCAAAGCATAAACTCATATTCTCCATCTGGTATTTTATGTGCTATTTTTAGTTTTGATTTTGAAGCCATTTGCCAAATCTCTGTATATAAATCAATGGTTGAAATGATTTTAATGGTTTCAAATTGATCCAACAGACTCTCTATTCTAGGTTTAGGCTGCGCACTGGATTTATTTATAGAAATGAGTTCTTCATAACCTGCTCAAAATTTGAGTGTGTCTTTGCTTTTTGGAGTTAAGACTTGAAGGACTGGTAACTCCTGGTCTCAATACTTTTTCAACAATGTGACAATGGCTCAGGTACCCTGTCTTTGGAGGTGAGGAATACATCATCAAGAGGTAGCCCTCCACCTTATAAACCATAGATGATTCTGTCATGGAATTCCAGCCCCACACGTGTGTTGCTTATGTGTGTCTGTGTATGTGTCTCTGTGTGCTGTAATGTGGGGTGTGTGTGTATTTTACCATCAGCATCTTACATGTACTACAGAGGGACTCTTATGAATTCCAACATTGACAAGAGCCCGAAGTACCACATGCTGGAATGTCAGTTCTTTGGGATGAACAGAAGTATTTACTTTATTAGGCAATGGCATGTGTTCTAGAAAATCTCTTAAAGACCTGAGCCACTGCATTCCCCTGATGGGACCTGGGCTCTGGAGCAGTGTCAGGACATGAATGCCCTTCTGAGGACCATGGATAGGGAGTGTGTGAACTGCTCTGTGGCATCTCATGTCTATGTCCCTACCCCTACCCCACCCCCAAACAGAAGAATATTAAAAGCTCACCCCAACCACCTTCAAGTCTCCAAGCCCTTGATTCTACCTTTGCTTTTATTGCTCAATACAACTCATAAGACAAAGCATGATCCTTCTTCTTGTCAGTTCTGTAATAAAGATGTCTAGTTCCCTTCCACCCTACATCAACATCAAGAGTCTGCCCACCCCCCTCAAAGGTGATAAGCTGGCCCTGGTTGAGATGTTCGACTTCCGAGTATCCAGGAAGGCATGCTCTCACCTGTACAGTTCAGGCTCTCTCATAAACATCAGTTAAATCCTCCAACAGTTTCTCACTTCAAGTCTGAATTCCCATTGGTGGCACTGTGTAGAGCAATATTCCAAAACCCTGCTCTTCCAAGGCCCCCTGAGGATCACTGGGCCAGAAGACTCCCATGGACCCTGCTCAAGGTGAGAAGAGTGTCCATTTTCATGGATCATGCCCCAGCCATTAACCTGAGCTGGCCAAACTCTCCCCATTGTTTTGAGGTCTTTCATCCCAGGGGAGAAAAGGGCTCATGGCCTAATAAGACCAATTATGCTGAAGATCAGTGAAAATTGGTAAGGTCTCCTGCCCCCTGGAGAATGCCTGAATCTAACACGCACAAGTCCTGTGGCCTCATATTCACCCAGAAACCCTCCCATCCAGCCTCTGGGACCACAAAGAAGCCTGTGCCATGTGCTTCCCAGCTTTGAGTGTTCAGGGGCACATTTTTCTTCAGCTGTGCCAGTGAGAGACCACTTAACTCCCCCAATTCCAAACTAATGTGACAGCTGGAAGGGGTCTTGAGGATAACTCATCCACCCTTCCACTTTGCAAATTCATTCGTTCGTTCGCTCATTCATTCATTCATTCATTGAATGTTTACTCTGGGTGATGCACTGTGCTAGGTCTTGGATAGACTGTAGGGAATAGATGATATAAACAAGGTGACAAGAAAATTAAGTAAACATACAATGAAACCTACATAATTTAAATTATGGTGAGTGCCATTAAAATCATACCAGGTAACAGACTATCTTAGCCAGGGCTCTTTCCCTTGGGCTCCACTGCACTTCTTTCTCCTTGTGCACCTACCTCACAAAGAATAACCTCCCTGCTCTCTGACCTAAGACCCTTGCTGCTGTCACCAAGGGGACAGACAGAGAACCACTCACTTCCATGCTTAGGAAAGCAAGATCTCTGGATTATTTTTATCATCAAGGAATCAGGAGCATCTTCAATTGGAGTGAATTTGAATCCATTCTTCTTATAACCCTCAGGGTGCCCCTACAGAGCTGGATCCCCCAACTCCTGTCTCAGGATTCAATTTCAATCCACTGCCACTTTATAATCCGGGAAAAAGTCCACAGGTGTGGGACATCCTCAGTCCTCCTTGTCCAACTGAAGCCATCTCAGTTGCTACCAAGATACTTGACCAATTCAAATTGTGGATCTAACTTCCAAAGTGTGGAAGGAGTTTGACTAGGGGGATTAATCATTAATTTCTTCTGCAAATAAATGAACATTCACTAAGACCTTCAAGTGCTCCCATCTTGGCAGCTATCTGGTCACCCATCAACCTGGAGACTAGGCCCCACTGGATTCATCTGCTCCTTCCAGAAATAGTAGAAGAATTAAGAAAGTTGGGGAGAGGCACTGCAGACTCAGGGAAAAAAGGGTTGTTAATTTTGATATCATTGTAAGCTTTTGACATCTCAAAAAGCATTGTGGAACTGATATTAGTTTTGAACAATAAATGAGAATTATAAATTTTGGAAAAGAGGATAGAATGCAGCTTAAACATGAGAAATGCAGTAGACCAGGCATGTCTCTGAGCTACATCTGAAAGAGATGAAGAATGGGTAATCTCTGCAATGATTAATACTGGTAACGGGAAGAGTGGAGTGGACAGAGCTGTGGACACTAGGGATGAGAAAGAGAGACAGTGTATGATGATCAAAGAGTTTGAGGAATATTTGCCTGAAAGTAGTGTCACAAATGAAATGGGAGGAGGGGAGAGAAGGAAGCTTGGTTGATTAGAGGCAGGGGCTCAGACCCAGCATCAAAGAGGTAATCAACAAATTCATGCTTGAAATGCGGCGATTCTTCACCTAAATCATTTCTACTCCTAGGGTGGCGTGTGGGTGCAACATCAGCATCACCTTGGCAACAGTTAGGACTGCAGACCCAACCTCAGATTTACTGGATCAGTTCCCGCTTTCTAACAGGATTTCCAGGTAAGCACATTGAAGTTTGTGGAGCACGGCACTAGATTAATGGACTGGCATTGCGAAGAGACTTTGTGCAGAGACAATGGGAAAACTGCAAACCACTGAGCAATCTCCTTTAGTGGAATAGAGAGCAGTATTTCCTACACATTTAATGTGTTGCATGCCTAAAATGGACTCAGGCATGTCTGTCCTAGATAAATGTTGGCCCCCAGGCTCCCTTTGACCCTGGCCACCTGTGGCATGAGCACCCAGGTCTCAGTTGCTGCACTTCTAATCAGTCAGAGTGCCAAAAAATTTTTAGTCCTCTTGTCTTTATTCAAAATATCCTTTTTAAGATTCGTTCTGCCCTGAGTTGGTAGCCAGCACTGCTGTGCTATTATAAAGTCTAGGAATTGGAAATGACTTGGATCTCTTAAGAGCCACTTGGCAATGTTAAGGCATAAGATACATTTTCTAGAAACCCTGGATCATATTCTATTCAAATGGAATGCAACTGACATGGTTTCCAGGGGCAACATGGACAGCTCTGAACAAGAGGTTCTTGGTTACCTTTTTATTTGGGGATTCTTTGCTTTGGAGCCTTCTCTGAATTTTGGCATCATCACATTTAGAAAGATTTAAAAGGAGATATATTAGCATGGGCATTCAGTTCATCCTAGACATGTCCAAATCACCCTGGATGCACAATCTAGATTCCTCGGTCAGTCTTTTGTCTCTGGCAGAAGTGCTGAAATCTTTTAAGGAAAGTTGAGTTCTAGCTAGCCTCCCGAACCAGGAATCTATCGGAGTCACGTAGAGAATTTCTTGCCTTGAGCCTCTGGCTCTCTGGCTGCCAGCAGAGACTTTGCTCTGCCATCTATAAATGGAATTCAGTAAAGAGTCAGAGCAGAGATCAATAGTAGCAGCTGCAAGATTAAGGGAACATCCGGTCCCACATGTTGCTGGCTCTGCCTCCTATTTGTGCAATCTATTGGCACCAGGAGGAGTAAGTATCATGCTGCTTTCGTTAGGGACCATTTCCTCTGCTGCCTGGTGGAAAGGGATACTCCTCTGTAGGCCCTGTTTAAAAACACCGAGAAAACTGCTCATTGTCACTACTCCAATAGCAGATCTGTCCTCATATTTAGGACATTTAAAAATAGGTTTAAATAGCAAGTTGAATGCCAGAAAATATAACACATTAAAGATTTAGACCCTTTAAGACTAGCTATTTCTATCACTATCAGCATGAACTGTCCGTGTACATTAAAAGACAAATCCATGGACATGTACCGAGATTTCTGCAGATGTAAATATCATTTAAAGTCAATGCAATATATATAAATGAAAAAAAAAATGCTTGCCATTGTTCTTAGCTAGCACATAAGAAATGAGTATTAATCAAATTTATATGAACATGCAAGAACAAAACTCATTTGTCCATGTAAGAACAAAACAAAGACTATTTTGTCTTCCACATGTTCCAAGAAACTTCTTGTCTAAGAAAGTCTTTTAAAGCCAATATACCTCCAGCCAAAGAGCAAGTCTTTGTAGGGAATTTACAGATATTTTACCATTGGATTGCCCCTAGCATCTAACCCAAACTTCCTGTACAGAGGGATATTGAATAACCTATTCTAACCAACACAAAAGACAAACATTTCTTATTGCAAAAAAAACCAAAAAAACCCAAGAAACAAAAAGACCCCAAACTTCTTTCATATTTAAGGTAGAAAAATCTATACAAGTCTTTGTCACAAGTCCAGCCAAGCTAGAGTTTTTAGAATTATCCTTTTAATCCAAAAGGGGTTGACAAAGAAGAAAGCCAGCTTGAGAACAAGGTTCCCAGTAAAATTGTATTAGTTTATCAAAACAGGAAATATAAGCCATTTCCGCACATGCAGCTTTAGAAATTAAGGAAATAATTCCAACATAGTATTAGCAAGACAAAGTATATGGCAGAGGAAATGCAGATCACAGCCACTCCACACAGAACAAAACCCTTCTTCCCAAAGAAGTGGGTGGGAAATTCAGCCAATTCAGTTTCCTTTGTTTAATAGCATTTTAAGGGCATTCAAAGTAAATTTGTTCACTCTAGAATAGATGGTCCTGAAATCGCCACATTTAGAGGCAGTGAAATAACAGATGGACAAAAATGTTCACCCATTTGAAATGAACTACTCCAATAGACTTTTACTGAGTACACCAACTAGTTCCAGTGCAGTTACATCTGAGTTGCTGCCTGTTCTCTTGAGGCTGGGAGTTTTGGGGAAAGAAGGGGGAGGGTAAGCAGTTGCGTTATAAAGCACGACAGGAGTTCACATGAGAGATGATGAGCTACAGCAGGTCTTTCTAGGATGACAGTCTTCATGCTCTCCAGGCATTCGTTTGTTTTTTCCCAGGTGAATACCTGAGGGATAACGTCATTTTTCCTCCAGGCTCCCCTTCGCAGCAGACATAACCAGAAGGCATTGCGTTGGGTGCTCTCACCTGAGTCATCAGCAACAACCCACATGATTTTTATACTTGCATACTTAAATGTTTTTACTAGCAATGACTAGTTAACTTCACCTTCTGTTTCCTCTCAGGCAGCTCAAAGTCTAGGAGGGGTGTTTTCCAAATAGGTTTTGCTGCTGACGAGACTACCCATGACAGCCATCCTTTAACGCTGGGTAGGACTGGCTCAAAAAACTCCCAACAACTCAGGAATTTGCCAGATCGGGAAGGCTGCTGGCAGGCACAGAGAGCATGGTAGGCCAAAGGCCAAGGCTAAAACGTTTTCTCAAATTACGTCATTTATACTTAGGACATTTAAAGTAGGCTAAATGACAGACTGCATTTGAGTTGCTAAACTCAAGGATGAGGAAGGCCCCTAGCAGGCACTATTTAGTGTGTGAGATTGGAGGGTAGGAATGAGGTAGTCCAGGAGAACCATGATACAGCAAAGGGCAGTCTTGGCAAAGAAATGACCTCACTTTTCCAAACTGCAGTGCCCTTTGCACAAAATGAGGACAGTAGCCCTCTCCTAGGTCTGCTGGGAGGATTCAATGATGTACTTCATGAAGTCTTCTGCACCGTTCAAATCTAAGGGTCATTAGTATCAGGCAGGGGCCTAGCTCTCTGGCATGGACCCCCAGACACAGCAATGAGAGCTGAAACCCAGCCAACGTTGCATGAGCCAATGCTTCCTGTGAACTACCTTGCCACGGGCTAGAAATGATTTCAGGGTGTGGGTGGGCCTGGGCCTACAGGTGAAGACAAGTGGGCTATTTGGTTAGGAAAAGAGGATATAGCATTTCCTGTCACATCTCTGCACTGGCTACTTCTTCCCAGTCACTCTCGTCCTCTTGAGGCCAAAAGCATCTGAATGTGTCACCAGGCAGGAAAGCAGTGACGCCTCCTGGGCACTCAGGCATATATAGGAGTAGGGGTTGGTGCGGGTTCGAACACTGACTAACAAGCCACTCCGAGTGCGGGTGATATGGGCACCCCCCCGCTCCTTTCACAGCGCTTGTTCAGTGTAGTAATCTGACCTACACCAGAGACAGGCTGAGGCCTCACTTCTAGGTTCCTTTAATAGGTGCTGGGTGGAGACTTAAAATTGCCTCATCTTGAGTCATCTAGTCTAGAAACTTAGAACCTAGACAGTGAAGACCCTGGTACCTGGGGGTATGTGGCTGTGGTCAAGAGTCAGGCAAGGCACAAACCAGTGACTGTAGAGGCCGGGGTCAGCTGGACAGTAATGAGACAGGCAGCCTTAAGAGTAGGCACAGAGCCAAGTGTGGATACCTTGAAATGTAGGTAATTTTCGTCTTGAAGCATGAAAAATGTCCTGTCTGAAGTATGAATTGCCTCCATTTTAAGGTGTTTCTTCTCCACCATCTAATGTCTAACTCATTTGAGTTCTGGTACCCTTCTATTTCTAATTCCTATTTACTTCCTGGGATCTATTTATTACACCCACAATATCCGTCACCTCTCCTAATATCTATGGCAGCCACAGTGTCAGCTCCTAAGACATCTGAAGGTTTATTTTCCTTGCAGTTTAGTTATACTTATGCATCTGTGGCTGAATTTTATTTTGAATTGGGTATTATTCACTCTATTCCAAAGGCTGATCACAGGCCTGGGGTTTCCAAAGTCGTGAATTACAAAATGAAACAGTCACCAAAGTCTCTAGTGAGAACGAGTTCTTTTTCTTTTCAAGCATTTTGAAACAGCTTGTTCAGCTTGCCACAAAGGCCCCTCATCACCACTCTGACTCTCACTTTCCTCTAATGGCTCTTTGGCCACTGATACTGTGGCTCATGTTGGCCAGGGAGCAAGATCCTGGCTGGGTGTGTCTTGACGTGTCAGGGATCTCCCAGAGGAGATGGTCTGGTCGCTGATTGCTAAAGCCTCTCCTCTTGATGTCATGATGAAGTTGCCACAGAGTATGAATAATTTGAAGTCAATATGCATGTCACTACCTTGTAGGAGTCAGTGTAATAGAGTGTGCACGTGCATTCACACACACACACACACATGGAATGACATCAGATACTCAATGCTTCTATTTGAAATCATTTTAACACGGTCTTGGATTTTTGGTGGGTCTGTCCACAGGCCAATTTCTGGAAGTCACCTTTCTCCATCCCTAATATAGACTGCCATTGTTCATGGTTTTCTTAATCACTGATGCCTAGCATCTTAGTCTGTTTAGGTTGCAATATCAAAATGGCATAGGCTGGGTGGCTTACCCAGTGGCTTACAGCACAAATTTATTTTTCACAGTTCTGGAGGCTAGGGAGTCTGGGAGCCAGGCACTGGTAGACGTGGTGTCTGGTGAGAGCCTGCCTCCTGGTTCACAGACAGCACTTTCTCAGTATGCCCGCATATGGAGGAGAGGCGGCAAGAGAACTCTGCGGGGTCCATTTTATAACGGCATTAATCTTAATCATGGTGGCTCCATGTTCACAATATAATCACATCCCAAAAGGCCCCACCTCCAAATGTCATCACATTGGGAATAAGGATTTCAATATGAATTTTGAGGGGGACACAAACATTTAGGCCATAGCACCCAGCTAGGTGGAAACGTGTCGTGCTGGTATTAGCTCTTCAGCTTAAAGCCCACATCACACTCTGTTCTCAGGAGACGATATACTTTGTATTTTCACATCCTTTAAGCCCTTTACCACCATTGGTCCCCTGGACTAGGATGCCCAGCTTCACCTAATACCAGCCAACTGAGTTCTGTTCCTTTCGCTCCACTGTTCTTTCCACTTTCAACTCCAACTGAGTCCTTAATAAAATGTTTTCACACAATGCTGGAATGTTATAGGTTTTAAACGCATTGAGCAGTGAAACCTCAGGGTCTCCATTTTCCCTAAAGTCTGTGCCTTTGTACAAGCTGTGGTGCCTTCAGCCTGGAATGTTCTCCCTCACACCCTCTTCTCCTTTCTGTTGAGCTGAGACCCACTCAAACACTCAAACACACCCACCACTCACCCATGGGAACAAGAGCCAAACTTGTGTTGATCTCACATCTTGTCCCTACTCATTCTTTTAAGTATGGGTGTTTCTGCTAATTCACAATATATGACTATTCTGGAAACCCTCACATTCTTCAAAATCACCCACTGAACCAAAAAGGTATACGGGAAAATTAGTATTGTAGACAGAGACTCAATACCTAGCAACATGGTAACCAGGGTACTAATAAAATTAGTCATAATCCCAGTAAAAATAATGTCATAGTTGAATAGATGTGTAAAATTTCCAGTGAGTAAAAACATACTACAGTAAATGTAGTGCTTCACCTTGAAGAAGAGTGAAGGCAGTAATTTAATTCAAGGGCATGTAAGGAAGTGCTAAGATTGCCAAGTTGCAGAGAGCAAGGGCCACATGGCCAAATATTGGGAAGAACCATGCAATCAGTACTACTGGGGAGAGGTGTGGCCTATCTGAGCCAGGAGAAAGGAGGCTGAGGACTTGGGCATTTGGGACAGTGCTAAACTCTTCCACAGCATGCTGTGTTCACTGTGCTAATTAATTAATTTTCTTTCAGCTTCCCTGTTACTTGGTCTGCAGATAACACACTCGAAAAAACATCAGGCATGAATCAACATGACTTCCATTTTATACTGACATCATTTCTTGTTGGTCAGTAATAATTTATCAGCAGATTTGAGTTAGAGAAAATGTACCATAGCAACATAGACTCTACTTCAATAGTCTTACTTGCTATATATTCAAGTGTCAACATTCTCACCAAATAAGTAATAAGAAAGTTGAGCACATGAAAGACTATTTTTGGTGAAGGTTATTGTCATCCAGTCATTTTTAAAAAAATATTTTATTTATTTATTTTTAGAGAGAGAGGGAGGGAAGGAGGAAGAGCCAGAAACATCAATGTGTGGTTGCCTCTCACAGGCCCCCTACCGGGGACCTGGCCCGCAATCCAGGCATGTGCCCCGACTGGGAATCGAATTGGCGACCCTTTGGTTTGCAGGCTGGTGCTCAATCCATTGAGCCCCTCCAGCCAGGGCTCATTCAGTCATTTATTATAGCCTTAGGGATGTTGTTCTGTCTTGGTGTTGAAAAAACAACTCATCAGGAGACTTCAACTCTTGTTCAAGAGACCACCCATATAATTATGATACTCTGTCTTATAGTGCACAGACAGTAAAGAGTTTCATAGTTATATTTAGAATAAATGCCCTTAAATGTATATGAGCCATTCTGTTTATGCCCTGTTCGGCTAGTGAGAGGGAGTCTACGAACACATCAGTTAGTATAGGCATTACCTCACACATTACCTACACTACTTTTTTTTTTAATTTATGCAGCATGTCAGTTCTTGGTATTCTCTGGCAATGAATAAAAATGTGTATGTTCTTGGCATATGAGTCTGAGTGAATATTTAATGTTGTTCTTAAGAAATGAAGTAGATATAGCTCTTGAAGCTATTTATTCCAGAGATGTATGTCTAGTTTAAGAGCTTTGTCCCAGACCCTCCCCTATATTAAATTTGGGGGGAAAAAATCCCAAAAGAATGGAAAGAGGCTTAGCAATGCTTTTTCATAATACAATAAGGTTTCTGTTCTGGTTTGGTAGGGACTGGTCCAGGCAAGGCAGGTGTTGTTTTGTGTTGGCATGCAAGGAATACCAGCAGTCTGCCTGGGCAGGCTCGGGTCTGGATCCAAGTAGCTTCATCTCTATAAACTTGAGAGTAATCGTAGTCAAAGTCATGGGGACTCTGAGGCCAGCGGGAGTCCACATTAAAACCACAACCACGTTACCTACCAGCTGGCCTGGCTTCTGGGGTAGAATTTTTGAATTTTTGCCCTGCTCTTTCTCCAATATATTCCTAGCCAAGTTAATCATATCTGGCAGCTTTTAGAAGGTATCTACATATGCTTTTGCAATATTAGCAGTGATTGAGGATTTCTTTGCTGTGAGCTTTTGCTAATAGCATTAGCAATTTTACCTTTGCAATGGAAGAAAGGTCTGTGAATAAAACTACTCTAGGTCACAGAAGAAGCACGTTCCTAGGCCGGTGGTTCCATCTCAGAGTCCCGATCAGTGCAGGCAGCGATCAATTGTTTGTGTGTAGGTTATTCACTCAGATATTCCAGAAGTGAATTTTTAATCCCATGCTTCTCTTTCCTCCCCAGCAGGCTGTTGGCTTTTGATTCTTGTGGTTTTGTGCTGTACAGTCAGGGACTGCATGCATCAGTAACTATAATTATCGACCTACTAAATACTAATTTTTTTTCTGGACTAGGTTCATACCAAGTTTTGGAGCTTACCTCCATCAATAAAGCTAATTCAGAATCAGCATATTCTCGTATACTGGGGCATGCAGTGTTTCCCTGCTGAATCTGGGGAGTTTGCAGGAGGACAGAGTCTTCCCAGGTCTCCAGAGTGTCATGATCCTGTTTTCTGGGCTTCGGTCAGGTGGGCACATCTCCACTGTGATGTGCTTGGTTTGCTCTCCATGGTGCCATGTTTGGAGAGATGCTCGGGCTCCAGGCCTGGTGGAGCACTATGGCTTTGCAAACCATCCTTATCCCATGTGTCCTTCAGTCTCCTTATCTGCAAAATGGGTAGAATCTACCATTCCTACCTTGTGGGGTTGTTGTTAGGAGGAAATTATAGACACACCCATGGCTTAGTACAGGTCTGGCACATGGGCAGAAAGGGTTTGCCATTCATATTCTTAGTTTTTGTTTTGTTTCACTCACTGAGGGGAAGGTGCCTACTTATTTCTCCACTTGAAGTTCCAATTTGGTGACACAGCAAGTATCAATATTTCCACTCTTTAGCAAGACTGTTGTTTATGGAGACATTTGCTTGTTTTAAGATTTTTATTCAAGGAGCAGACATATAATGCTGAATCTATAGGAAGCTTATGGAATTGACCTTGGCAAGGTGGTACTTTAAATTCCATATATTTTTCTGAGTTATGATTTTGAGAGGGGGAATTTAGTATGCTAATTTGTCTTTAATGATGGAATTATTATTTTTTTTCTTTTTAATTCAGTGAATAGCTGGCATAGGCACAATTTAAGCAGATTGACTACACTGAATGTTGTACCCAAGGTCAACAAATAAGTTAAGGTCACTTGGGTCACAAATCAAGACCTCCTATTCTCTTTCCGTCACTATGAACCTAAGATAAAAATCCATGAATACTGTCTGAGCGACAAGGTTTGTAATTACCCCTATGTATCAAAAGTACTCTTATCACATTACAAACAACTAACATGCTGAGATTATAAACATGCAAAAGACTGGACTTCCTTAAATATTTTCAGTGATGTCATCTGGCCCTTCTTTCATATCCGTTTTTATTATGCTCCTGTCCTTTCAAAACAGAGTTTGTGCCACAGTACAACAAAAGCCAGGAAATGTCGGTACTATGGCAATAGGACGGACCTGGAAACACGGAGAGACTGATAAAGCACAAATCTCTCCAGATGGAGAAGGAAGGAATCAGTACTGACACAGCACTCTAGTCTGGCGGAGTTAAACTGTGTTCCATTACACGAGTCTAAAACCCTCGCTTTGCTGCTTGACAAGTGAATTACGTTGTTTTCATTAACAGATTCTCCCCGCAAGATGTCTTCTAGAAAACCTCTTTGAGAGCGCACCACCAGTCATGAGTGCTAAGTACCAGGATCTAGAGGCGCATAGACAGGCCCCTTGCCCTTGGGAGATTACGAGTTCATCAGTCCCACAATAAACACTTAACAGCACAATACGTAAGATTATGTGCAAAGGAGTATGTGGGCACAGATTGGAAAATTCTTACCTGAATTACTGTTTTAACTTGAATTTTGATTTCTTATTTGCAAAGAATTTGCCTTATTGATTTAAAGCATGCTTCCAGTCCCTTCTACGTGCCAGTATGAACTGTCTATCTAATCTGATGTTCTTTGGAGTTAGTCTCATATTCACATCCTTGTCTCAGGCAGAAAGGCTCCCTGACTACAGATGAAGAAGTGGGAGGAAGCAGTGACTACAGAGCTTTGGGAGCAAGTGAGGAGGAGGCAGGGGCGTGGAGAGGTGTTGGTTTGACACTCTATGGTTGAACAGCATGTGAGCATGATCCCTCCATAATTTGGTGGTTTAGACATATTGTTAATAGGAGTCTGATTCTAAGGCAATGCATGCCATTGTTTCCCTCTTGACAGACATGTGTAAAGTAGAGCAGTCATACCCCTTTCCCGAACTTGTCGTGATTCAGAGCTTCCTACAGCACCACCCTTGGGAGGAAACTACTGCCAGGAGCTACAGCTATACCATAAACAGTCAAGCACTGATGCGGAGGCCAGCATCTCTTCCTCTAGTTCACTGAAGTCCTTGCCCTTAATAGACAATACTGTTCTCCTTGGTAGCAAAACATAAATGCCCTAATAGAGTCATGAAGGGATGCAGTCCTTTGTAGTTCTTTGCAGTCCCAGCCAGTGGTGCCCCTAAGGTCACTCAACAGAAAACCACAGTAAGAAAGCCTGAAGACAATAAGGGGCTGCACATATAGGTACCAAACTGGAGCAACCCAGAGGCTGGATTTGCTTTGAGACCACTTAATAGTCAAGGCTTGAGAGAACTTGAGAAGCTTTTAAACATTCTCTGTCCATTTACAATTCTTTGTACATCGAAATGTCTTTGTGAATTACAGGAGCGCTCTGCTTTCTCCTGGAATCGGCTTGTCGGTGTGGATTTTTGGACTCCTGGGCTAGGGGAGCCACCCTTCAGAAGATGCTGCCCAAGGAACTCAAACATTATGCCAAAATTAGGGTCAGTGACAGGAGCCAAGCCTGAACTTTCACTAAAAGAGCCGCAGCATTGAATATTTTCTTTTTGTATTACTATGTTATCTCCAAGTCTTCTTGTCCCCTCTCCTTTATCCTTTTTCTTTTATGACTTTAGAATAAAAAGTCTGTGGAAGGGGTTGATTTGTCAGATTCAGAAGTCAACTTATATGAGGAATGCTGGTTGGTTTGTGGCTGTACAGAATTATATCCTTAGGCCGGGCTGTCTGTGGCATTGGGTTGCCACTGGACCAGGGGTTCTCAGACCTTAAACCACAGAACACATTTATTATCTGCTCCCCCTTTCACCTGTCCTCAAGGATTCAAGTGATGCTTATGGCACCATAAATAGCCAAGAAACTTCTTCCAATCAGCATAAACAGCAATAGTGTCCTACACTGAATCAGAGTTCCCATAAAAGCAAAGAGATCTGATGTGTTCATAGCCTACACAGCTCCATCATGTTCATTATCTGGAATGCTTTTGAAATGCTACAGATTATCACTACTTTGGGAAGTCTAGCTAAGCAACTCTGAGAAGCTAAAACTAGGGTCTACTGTTTACTTCAGTGAATTTTTCTTCCATCAAGTCTGTTATTTGTTGTGGTGCCAGTACACTGCAGGTGCCAAGCTCAAACATGTGATTTTTGCCCAAGATGGACAAGATGATTAATTCTAGGGGCTCCCTGCATTTTCTTAATGAAGACCTACTTTTGACTTTTTAAAGTCTTAGACTTATACATGAAGAGGATGTGGTGTTGATGAAGGCTGAGGGTTGACAAGCATCCCTTCAAGCAAGGCCTGGCTTTTAAGATGTTTAGAATGGACCCAGCCAGGCTTCAGATGCAGGAAAACCCCAGTTCTAACCTCATATCTCAAGAGAACATTGGGTGCTATATAGAGTCTAGGTAACTCCTCCAAGATTAAATACCAACATGTAAACCCCAGAATGCATTTTGTCCCTCATCTACCTGGAAATTCATCCTGCACATTATCATGATAACATGCTGCCTCTCCTGCACCCTCTTTCAGGGACTGAATTTGGTCCTCTTTTCCATAAACAACGAAATTTTCCATAACAGTAGAAAAAGAAGTCCCAAATCTCTGACTGCTTAAAAACAAGTAACTGACTTTCTTTGAGCTCCATTTATGCTCTTCCAAGATGGTAACATGAAAAAGGTCTGAAATAAGAGGCCCCATAGTCTCCACATATGATGTTGGGGAAGGAGTGTTACAGCCCCTGGCCTACAGCACTATAGGCAGAGTCATAAGTGCCAACCACAAGTCACTGATTAGAATCCAAAAGCACCATTTTCTTCCTTTAATGGGGCATACACTCTTCCAAAAATTGTCCTGAGGACATTAAAAAAGCAAAAAACAAAAGCAAAGCCCCAAACAAAAAAATTTAGCTCCATATTAAACACATGACATGACCTCCCAGCTAGAGCACAGCAGCCAGGAGCTCTCTGCTGGCTGGGCCGAACCTAGGGAAGGGATGGGAAGGACCTCCAGATGTTTTATTAGCTGTTGTCTTCAGCGGACAGCAAACACAAGGCTTTCTTCCTCTTGAGAAAGTTGGGCTAGCAATTCAGGAAAGCAAGTCACTCCCGTGCAAGCTGTAAAAGTGCGTGGATATCCTTGACTCCTCTGCACTTTCCCCCTTACCCTTTTAGATAAGCCACCCTCTGGCCCCAGTTTCAGCTTCTCGGCAGAGGCCTGTTGTTTTCCTAGACTGAGAGGCTGGGCAGTTCCTTCCCCGCTCTGGCAGGATTCACTGGGCTCTCTTCAGGGGAAGCGCTTCGCTAACTTCTGCAACCTCTTCCTCTTCCTCTTCCTCATCTGACCCCCTAGTTCATGAATGTCAGTCTCGCCCTGGCTGGGTGGCTCAGCTGGTTGGAACATTGTCCTCATACACCAAAGGTCTGCGGGTTCAATCCTCAGTCAGGACACATACCTATGTTGTGGGTTTGATCTCATCTCTCTCTCTTCCTCTCTCTTTAAAATCAACAAACATATTCTCATGTGAGGATTTTAAAAAAATTAAAAAAAAGAATATCAGTCTCATGTCTCAGTAGTTGTGCCCTCAGTAATTCATTTCCTCCCGTATCTTCGCTTCCCACCCCCTTATATTTGTTTTCCATTTCATTTTTGTCCCTTTCACCAGTTCATGACAACAGGTCCCCATTGCTGCCTTTCTAACATTCTCAGCTTGAGCTCTTCCTGTCAGCTAATCTTCTTGCCTTCATTGCCTGAATATTCTTTCCTCCCTTACTTATGGGAAATTCTTTTTCTCTAATTATTAGAATCAACTAATGAAATGTTTATAGACTATAAAACGCATATAAAGTCCACTCAGTAAGCATTCATGAAAAGTCTAACTTAAAAACCATCTTAGGATATAATTTAGTAATAAACAGACCCTAGAGTGGTAGAGGGGCTGTTTGAAAATGTTTGCTTGTGGTTCAAGAGTACTATAAAATCATGCTACTAGCCTCATTAAACAGTAAAGCAGCAAACAAGAATGTTAACTTGAAGCAGCTGGTATCGTGCTGTTTACATTCGAAGCATTTTCATGGAGTGGGCTACATTTAATCTTCACAAGGAACAATGCTGTATATCTTTAACAGTTAAAGTGCTTGCTTTATCCTAAGCTGTCCCGAAAAATGTCTTGGGGACACAGGCACAGACAACAAAGCACCCAACAAAAAACTTTCTGGAATACAAGCATTTCAAATTCTTATGTGCATCAGCATCGATTTTGGAGGGTTACTGTGGTCAGCCACACGAAGTGGGAGCTTTAAGACCATTAGGGTGAAGTGAAATGGGGGATGTGAACGCCCAAGCCTTCAAAAGCACAGGAATTTGACACTGGACTACACAAAGAGAATTCTAAGGCAGCCCTCTCTGACGTGCTGTAAACGGGTTTCCTCTCTGACCTCTGATCCAATTCCACTCTGCTTCTTGTCCTGGAGCTCCTGCCTGCTGTCCACTTGGCTTGGGGCTGGTAACTGGCTCCTGGCCTGGGCAGACACAGCTGACCGTGATTTGGGGCTGTCTGGCACGCTGGGCTTACTGCCCACCAGCTGTGGGCCTTTGCTGGCTCCTTCTGTCTGGGACAACCTGCTTTAAATCTTAACGTTTATGATTCCAAATAGCAGACCACTGGTTTCTGATTATTAGAATCATCCTGGAAGCTTCTAAAAATACCAATGCGCATGCCTCACCCAAGAACTACGGAATCCGAAGTCCAGGGTTGCGTTATCGTCACATTAGAAACCTAAGTATGTATATGTAGAGGGCATACATTATATGTCCTGAGTAAACAAATATGGTCTGTTTTCTCATTTTTTCCTCATTTCTCCTCAGCTCATTGAAACTTAACTGCTGACCAGTGCCAGTCCTCAGAGCAGCACCCAGGAACCTGTATTCTAACCCACACGGGGACCAGCGTAAATGTGTCATGAACACAGTTGGGCCACCTGGGGAGTGAACACTTCTGAGATCATGCCAGCCCATGGCCTGGTGAAGTAGCTGCTTGCCCCATAACTGCTCAGAGGGAGTAGGAGATAAACTGCCCTCAAGTGAGGCTTCTGAACAGCAGCGTGTGCCGAGACACTCAGAAGCTTCAGGAAGACAGTGCTTGGGGTCGAGGCTGTGTGTATACAATGTTCAAACATCCTCGGGAAGGAAGCCCCCGGACAAGCTGCTTGCAGATGTGAAGCTGCCCAGTGACATGCAGGCCCTGCCTCCTCTGTTCCTCCAGCAAAACCTGATACAGATAAAAAGGGACCCATTTTTCTCAGTAAAAGGACCAACTGTGTATTTAACCCTTTTCTTTACCACAGTTCTTTGTGGACAAAATGAGGCCCATTTGGCCAGCTAGTTGCAGGGCTCAGCCATGAAGCCCAGGCACAGCTACTGCCCACCCAGCTCCCTCTGTGGTCCTCCTACGTGCATTTTGTTTTAAGGGTCCTATAAAAACCTACTGTTCAATTCCATTTTGATATCCACTCCCCATTTTTTCTGAAGGCATCTCTTTTCATGAATAGTAGCATTATATTCAACTTTACAAGTGTAGTGCCATTGGAATTCCCTGCATGTTCATAAAAGATTGGTTATGCTTGAGACACACAATCAGACACATTATCAAAGAGGGTCATTAGAATATTTTCCAGGAAAAAAGGAAATGGTCAACTTTTAATTCTCTGTATTAATGTGGCAGAGTAGTGGAGAAAATAATTTAGAATAGCTGGAGGTTTATAAAAAAAGTTTTTATGTTTTGTTTTCAAACTTTGAGAGTACACACAGATGCAAAGTTTTCTAATTTTTATTTTCACATATATTAGCTCTAGGTGGAGAGGTAGTTTAAAAATAATTGAGTGACAGTGTAAATTCGGACTGGGATGAAATGCACTGCTAACAGGTGTTAAAAATATTCTTAATTTTCCTGGCTGGTGTGGCTCAATGGATTGAGTGCCAGCCTGCGAATCAAAGGGTCACCAGTTCAATTCCCACTCTGGGTACATGACTGGGTTGCCGGCCAGGTCTCTAGCAGGGGGCATGTGAGAGGCGACCATGCGTTGATGTTTCTTTCCCTCTCTTCCTCCCTCCCTTCTCCTCTCTCTAAAAATAAAGAAATAAAATCTTAAAAAAGAAAAACAAGGACTTCTGGCCAAAATGGAGGCATAGGTAGATATATTTCGCCTCCTTGCACAACCAAAAGAAGGACAACAACAAATTTAAAAACAAAAAATAACAACCTGAGTTGCCAGAAAATCAAACTGTATGGAAGCCCAAAAACCAAGGAGTTAAAGAAGAAACATTCATCCGGACTAGTAGGAGGGGCGGACATGGAGACGGGAAGCCAGGGCAGACGGGATGCGGCAAGGCGGCAGCTGGAGGACCAGGCAGGCGAGACCGCAGCTGGTGGTCCCACATTTGCATGCAGATAAACCGGGAGGAACAACAGGGGAGAGAGACAGGCCGCACAATCTAGGGTTCCAGCACAGGAAAGGAAAGCCTTAAAACCTCTGGCTGTAAAAACCTGTGGGGGTTGTGGCAGTGGGAGAAACTCCTAGCCTCACAAGAGAGTTCATTGGAGAGACCCATGGGGTCCTAGGACATACACAAACCCACCCACCCAGGAACCAGCACCAAACAGGCTCAATTTGCTTGTGGGTAGCAGGGGACTAAGCAGCATTGTT
Source organism: Mormoops blainvillei (assembly GCA_004026545.1). Classification (NCBI taxonomy): domain Eukaryota; kingdom Metazoa; phylum Chordata; class Mammalia; order Chiroptera; family Mormoopidae; genus Mormoops; species Mormoops blainvillei. Next base: position 130,465 of record PVJD01003493.1, on the reverse strand, counting down.
CCCTCTCGGATCCCTCCCCCACATACAGGGCCACAGTGCAGCCACGGAAGTTGCCCCACACTGGCAAATACCTAAGGCTCCACCCCTTACAAGGTAACAGGTGTGCCAGAGACCAAGAAATGTGGCCCGAATGAAAGAACAGATCAAAGCTCCAAAAACAGAACTAAGCAATGAAGAGATAGCCAATCTATCAGATGTAGAGTTCAAAACACTGGTAATCTGGAGGCTCATGAAACTGGTTGAGTGTGGTCACAAAATAGAGGAAAAAGTGAAGACTCTGCAAATTGAAATAAAGAAAAATATACAGGGAACTGACAGTGAAGGGCAGAAAACCGGGACTCAAATTAATGATTTGGAGCAGAAGGAAGAAATAAACATTCAACCAGAACAGAATGAAGAAACAAGAATTCAAAAAAAATGAGGAGAGACTGAGAAGCCTTAGGGACAACTTTAATCTTTCCAACATCTGAATCACAGGGGTGCCAGAAGGAGAAGAGGAAGGGCAAGACATTGAAAACTTACTTAAAAAAATAATGGAGAACTTCCCCAACCTGGCAAAGGAAATAGACTCCCAGGAAGTCCAGGAAGCTCAGAGTCCCAAAGAAGTTGGACCCAAGGAAGCACACACCAAGGCACATCATCGTTACATTACCCAAGATGAAAGATAAGGAGAGAATCTTAAAAGCAGCAAGAGAAAAGGAAACAGTTCCCTACAAAGGAGTTCCCATAAGACCATCAGCTGATTTCCCATAAGAATCGTCTGGACATAATGTGAGCACATTCCGACATGCACATAGCAATAATACTCAGAAAGGGTTAAATGTATGCCACATCTGGTGTCCTTGACAGACTTGCTTCAAAAGCTGGGTCACTCTTTCTGAATGTCAAAGTCAGGAGTGTGGCTCCTGATTGACTCCCAAGAAGGTTACAGCCCAACCTAATCGCATATGCTACTCAGCTCCAAAGAGAGACAGTAACTAGGCATGTCTGCCAGAGGCACTTATTAACCTTCTCTTGTTTGGGCAGTAGACTGGGCACATTGGGGCTACATACTTAATAAGCCACATTGCCACACTCTGAAAGCTAACCCTGTAAAATTTCAAGTTTGGACACGAGAGCAATAAGCTGGAGTGAGTATGGGTGTCAGGCTGCTCAGGTTGTGTCTGACCCCACAACTCACTTAGCCCTATAGACCTCAGTCTCCTCATTTGTAAAATGAGGATAGTATTAGTGGAGGTACCTTGAGGTAACAAAATACTTAGCCCAGGGTCTAGCTCTGATAAGACCTCGATGACATTATCTCTTACTAACTGTTTGTAACTATAACTATACAGCAAAACAGATGTGACTATTGAAGGGCCCTAGGAAAAATAGAGAAAACTGAGATATCTATCGTCCCAATGGGAAAACTCAGCAAGACACCATGGATGCGTGCCCTCTGAGTAAGGCTTCAATGACAGGCAGGAATCCTATGAGCAAGGATGGGCTGTAGGGCCGGCGACATTCAGATACAGATGGGGTCATCAACAGTTGGCAGGAGTTGAGAAAGCACCAAGGACCGGGGAGAAGCTCCTGCCAGTTAGCTGGAGTGTGCAAGGCTATCAGGGAGCAGGGGTGGCTGGGGGCTGGGACAGGTTGAGACTAACAAGCCAAGAAGTTTTGTTCCATTTGTTGAGCTTCAGAAATATGATGATGAGTTTAGTTTCCCCTTTGAGGAGTAAGACTGGAAAAGTGAGCAGTGACGTTCTGATGGTCACTTGGGAGCAGATGACAAGGTTTTCCAGGGAAAAGGTAACACACCGCTGGAATGTGAAACAGGATGCGGGCCATCCTCCCCCCTGCTCCTGCAAACCTTGCAGTAACAGGGGCATGTTCTCTCTGAGATACTGTGGACATAACCCACCCTAGTGAAGTTAGAAAATGTTTGGAGAAGACGAATAAGTATTTCTAAACACTGCTCCCTACGATGAGAGAAGAGATGGGTGAGGAGAGAGCACACCCAACAAGTGTGCAGGTACAAGAATGCACACCCTATCAGAGGAAACAAAGTGGCTTAGCTGCCCCCAATCTCAGAACAAGCAGACCAGGAGGACGTGGGCTCAGACAAGCAGGCTGGACATGGGATGAACATTAGGTCCTCGGTCATCAGTCTTACAAGGGAGAGTGGAGAAATGCAATGTCTTCCAAGTACAAAGAGGATTTTATTAACAAAAAGTTAAGTAGTTGTCTTTCTGTGATGACATGGAATGAATTTCTGCCTAGAGAAGAGGCTAAGTCAGAATGACACTGAATGTTGCCATAGAGATGTATTTCCAAATTATACAGCATCAAGAGCCATCAAATGGCACCCACATCCCTGGAGTGGTCATGAATCAGAGGTGGAGAACAGAGCACAGCTGGTCCAAAGCAGGTATTTTCTCTGACTCTCAGGAATAGTTCTTAGAGCACAGGCATAGCTACAATCTCTCCCCACCCTCCACCTCTTTCAGCTGGCAGAACACATCCTTTCCAGAAGCAAGCCTTGTTAGCCCCTGCAAGGACCCCGGCAAGTTATAACACCTCTCACATCCAGTTTCTGGCTGGCTCAGAGATAAGGCTTACGTAGCTACCATTGGAATTTGTGCTTCTGGAAATATCACTGTGTGTTTAGGTTGTGAAGAGCTTCAACTGAGCTCAGCAATAGACTTCACCATTACTGGAAGTATACATTTGAGAATATTGCTAATGTTAGAAACATGTTACAGGCCAATGACACAGAAAACTAGGTAATGCTGTTATGGAGTCACTGTTCACCATACAAAACATAACTTTCATGGATGGCAAAATATGGTATAAAGTCAGAAACTATACCTTCTATTAAAAGACCCATATCTCACCTTCTATCTCCCAGTGCTTGCCTTCTTAGAAACATCAACATTCCACATTCTACATTCCACAGTCAACATTCAAACGCAGGAGAACAGAAGGAGGTAAGAGGGGGGAAATGTGCTGCATGAGGAAAGTGCTGTGTAATGCGAGTTGTCACATTTATTTTTCTACGACAGTGAAAGCATTAGGTTGTGTTGATGTCTCTGTCACTTTATCCATAGTTTACTTCTGTCTGTACTTGAATTTCTGATCTAAACCTAAATAAAAATGAGGAGGGCTCAGAAAATTGTTTCCTATGGCACTTTCTATTGGAAGCCAGTCCAGGAAACTACGTTGGGGATCACACAGTTGAAAGTGACCTTGGGTTCTGAGAATAGCTTGTGTAGGTTCTAACATCCATTTCAGAGCCTATTGGTGAAGTGTACATAGTATGTATGGGGTTAATAAGCATTTTCTGGTTTAATATAGCTAATGTAAAGCAAGAAAAAAGGTATAAAGATTACAAAGGAAGATTTAAAAGCCCTCATTTACAGATAATATGGTTGTATATATAGAAAAGACAAGAAAAAACCTAAACTTTTAGAATTAATTAGTGAGTTTGAGAAAGCATTAACCATAAAAAAAATTGATAAACTGGACTACATGAAAATCAAAGGACATCATTAAGAGAGAGAAAAAGCAAGCCACAGAGTAGAAACAGTATTTGTAACACACGGAACCAAACAAGGGCTTGTATTTAGAATAAAGAGCTCCTATGTCAGTACAAACACAGACACCAATTGAAAAATGGACACAAGCCTCAAACTGGTGTATCACAGGAGAGAAAATCCCATGGCCAATAAATATACACAGACATTCTTGACCTCATTAGTAATCAGGGAAATACAAATCCTGTGGAAGTAAATATAAGACACCACATTCTTCTGTTGGTTGTTTTGAATTAGTTTTTGGAATATTGCCTTATCCCTCCTACTGCCCTTGGTCTTAGAAACTTGGCCTGGTGGCTGTAAATGATTTCGATCTGAGAGCTGTTGGGGTCTGTTGGCCATCTCCTTGCCCACTCTCTCATTACCACAGCAGTCAGGGTCTAAGGAATGAGGGTCAGGCATGAGTTTTCATGGGTCAAGGCGGCTGGGCCCAGGAGGATTGCCTAATGGCCCCAGTTCTGTGGTGGACTTGGCCACTATTGACAAGCAGAAAAAATTATGACTTCCTCCCCTTTTCAACAGCATGGGAATCTCTGAGAAGAAAACAGAAAATTGCTGCAGAAAAAATATTATGGAGATTTGGGGATTACTATCTTTCAAGTAATCTTGTTCTTGTCACCTCTTTAAGGATTAGTCTCAAGGAATTGGGAACTATAGTACCACTTGCCCTGGGCTAGCAACTTGTACTTTGTTACAGCCTGGCACTATCACACAAGTTTACTGGCATATTTTAAGTCCAGCATAAAATGTTCAAGCTGATCTTTGGGAGATAGTTTAAGAGCTTTGGGATCTTTCTAGAAGAAAATGGCATCAGTACATTTCCTTTTACAAAAAGCCACCTGGAAAGAAAACAACCTTACTGACTCCGAAAGAATTTGAACATCCAGTGGCTATTTAAATAGCATTTGAAGAGTGGCTATTTTACGTAGAATTTAAGATGTAAGACCCATGATAGAGAAATGTAGGCAACAAAGACAAAAAAAAAACAACGCCGGTGTAATAGCCTGATAACCAAGCTATGTAGAGAGGAACCAGTCAGCCAGAATAGGTCAAGACAGGTAAACCTGTTGACAGCTGGCAGTGGAAAATGCTTCTAAATTGCTATTTTGGAAACTAATTGCTCTCAGAAAAAGCATGTAACAGGAGGTCTTTGATTCAAAGGAGCAGGGCTGCAGTCATCTCACATGATCTATCTATATCTAGATCTAATCTATATCTATATCTATATCTGTATCTCTCTATATCTATATCTACAGAATAACTATATCTATATCTACAGGATATCTATATCTATATCTGTATCCGTATGCACCACGTACGGTATCTATATGGTACAGCCTTGGGAGGCACTCCAAGCAAATCAAAGAGTGCCACGTGGCTCAGAGAAGCATTTTGGGAGGGAGGTAGATGGTCACTACTGGGAACCTAGAAAAATAAAGATACGGACTTTGCTTTAAACCATAAGAGAATCCCAGAAATACTGGCCTAGGAGGTGTTACGAATTTTCAGAGTCGCTTAGATGAACTGTGAACAAGCAGATGTGTAGTCTCAATAATTTCAAGAGGCTTGCCCCAATCAAACATTCTGCCCACAATCTCCCAGCATCATTCCAACTTGCCACCCACCTACACAATGAAGCACCCAAGTAAAACATCATGTTACAGCAGTATCTTTCCATGCTTGCCCTGAAACCTTACCCCCTTCTAAATGCTGACGTGTCAGTTGCCTGCTTAGTGACCGTTATAATACTGAAAATTCCTTTATTTAGCTTGCTTGAGATGAAGTCATGCAGCTATAAGAGTGACTTGCAAAACAAAATCAAGTTCCATTCTCAGTTAAAGGGACCATGGAAAGTTGTGAAATCTTTAATGCTAAAACTTCTTATCCATCACTTTTCATCAGAAACATTGTTAGAGTGCTCCCAAATTTTAAAAGGAGTAATTTTTATTTATAGAAAAATGAAATGCACACAGTGTTGGTTTGGCAAATTAAGGAATATACTTGCTGAATCTGTAATACTTGGTTTTGCCATTAACAGAGGTGAAAGCTGGCTTCCTTGTACTATATATTGCTATACTTTATAGACTACTCTTCCATGCACCATGGAATTATATATACTTTGCTGGGTATACTTGGGAAAGTCCTGGGCATTTCTCTCTCTTCCTACCAATGTAATGGCAGTTATAATACTTGCGTGAGGTGACTGAGGCTATCAAATACTAATGTTTGTAGAGCTCTGTGAGTCTAGAATAATTTCAAGAAACTGAAGGGCTCTGGCACCAGCTCTGTCACAATCTAGGGACATTATCATGTTATTAAATTCCTCTGGCTTTTCTTTTCTTTGGCTGTAAATAGGGATGACTGCACCTGTCCAGTCTATTTACAGGGCTGCTATGAGGATTAAATGAGATAATGGCTGTGCAACTTTTCTTTGAAAAGTACAAAGAACTCGGACAAATATAAAGTATCAGTAACAAGGAGGAGAGGGCAGGGATTTTCTATCACATCCAGGGGCATTTAGATAGCTTTACACTCCAAATACCACATTTTATGTCTCTGTCTGGCTGACTCTATCTTCTTTGCATTTTCTCTTCAGAACCACCCCATTTCCAACCTTGCCCCTATCTCACTATTGTCTAAGACTTTTAAGAAAGGCATCGGTATGTCATGAGTCACATCTGGGCTCTCTGGATTCTCTAAATTAGGTATCCAGGAATTTAGGCTTTCAACTTCAAAAAATAAAAACTCAGGTTGACTTAAGATGATATCCTTGAAGCAGGGGAGGAACTGTCCTTAGACGTGTACAGAACAATGACAGAATAAATGTGGTGTGCCTTATATTGTTTTAAATTCAGTCTATCTTTTAAAACACTGGCATTAAAAAAATCTGATACCCCAGGAATTGAAGTAATAAGTAATTTGTTTAAAGGTCTAAGTTTCTCCATTTAATTTATTCCTGCCTTTTGTTCAGATTGGCATGTGGTCCTCTTTACCTGGTTATGAACTTTAAACACATGGTGCTAAAATAGAAGAAGAATTTCTTTTTGCCACAGTATGGGGCCTCAAAGAAGTATGAGCTTTGTCCCATGATGTAGTTCTATGAAGATCAATGGGCTTTGGCTTGGTAGAATGTTCTGTTCACCATTTCTAAAACAAGTGAATCATGTAATTTAAAAACAGTGAATCATGTAATTTACTAAAAAATGATCTAATATGTAAAATGACTTAATTAGTGAAATTAGATGACAGCATTAGTTTATCAAGGCTGACCCTGGACCAGGGCTTGGGTGTCTCAGTTCTACCAGGAGCCAGCTGTGTGGTCATAGGAGGGTCTCTATATCTCTCTGGGCCCTGGGCTCTTTATGTGTAGGAGAAGTTTGGACTAGTTTATCCCTAAAGTCCTATCTGCCTTTGAGCTTTTACATCTAGGGTAAACCCTTCACAGACAAATGTCCTTATATATCATCCTTCATATGATATAATCACTGAATTAAACATTCTGTTAGCACAGTAAACTAAACATGCCTGCACTTCCAACTTCTACTGCAAGTCCAGTATTTCACTTTCATATTTCATTAAAGAAAGGAATGAAATAGAGGAAGATAATAAAATGCTTAACAGACAAATATCCACTTATATCACATTTGCTTCAGTGAACTTGACTGACCTAGTTTGGCTCTTCTTCAATGTCAAACTAGAGTGAGAATCTGACTAATTTTATTTACTTGTGAAAGAATTAGATTGAACAGGAAAAATATCTGAATATCTGAAAAAAATATCTGAAAGAAAAACAAAATTTGGCTGATTTTTAAATGTCAACAACTGTACTAAGGAGCCATTGCCCTGAGGCAGAGGATCTTCAGGATGGTTTAAACCAAATGATAAACACTCATCAGAAACAGACTGTTCTGTACATGTAAACAGGCGCTTCTCCAGTGCTTAAGGAGGTTCATTAATCAGATGAAGTACCTTCTAGATTAATTTTTTCAGTTATTCATATTAACTGAAGATTCCTTCTCACCTGTAGTTTACTGAAGACAAAGAAATAATTATTAGTATAGATGAATGACATTTACAATATACAATTTATAGTTCTACCATCACCTAATGATCATTTATTTAAAATACTGACTCTGTTTCATAATAACATTTCAGGAAAATATTATAAAAATCTATTTATACTTTACTGAGTCGATGGGAAGTTAATCATTTTGTGTTCGTGACTAAGAAAAGCTGTTTATGTTCACAATTTTGTTTTAAAGGGTGACTTTTAAAAAGTGATGGCTCTGTGCTAAAACTTCCCTTGGAACAAGTGCCTTAACTAATTATAAAAATACAATTAGCTGGGTGTGGGTCACAGCAGGAGAGTTGTGGGGTTGTTTCTCTGGGACTGTTGGGGGGATTTTATCGCTTCAGTGACACCCACAGAGTGAATTCCTCTCTTGAAGCAACATGAGGCAACTCCTTCAAACTGAATTTCTTCATTTGTCCTAATTCCTCATGTCCAACTCCTCACTATAAAAAGACATGCACTTAAAAATCATCTGGGACTCTTCAGGAGGTCACTGTGAAGCACTTGCAATTTCTCGCCTTCTGATGACATTCCGGCCCTGAGATGGACGAGCCAGGAAGGATGGGTAGGTGGCAGTGGTAAAGGAACAGAGCTGTCTCCTGGATGGAATGCACTGAGATCAATAATGTGGGGAGGAGCTTGGCTTCAATACACAGAGTGGGTGACTGTATATTCGGAGCCCTGGCGTGGGTGAGGCCCTGAGCAAATGGGAGGAAGCCAGACAGTGGAGGCAAGTGAATGAACCTGAGTAGTTGGTGAAGCTACGATGTGGATACTCAGGAGCCCTCCAGACCACAACCAACACAGGTAGCTGACATGGGGGGTTGGGGGACTGAGGGGGCTGGGGATTAGGGTAACTGAGGTTAGCAGACCAGCCCTCGTGCAGTGGGAGCATGTGGGCGTATGCTGGGACAGGATAGAGGCGTCTGAAGCAGAGACTACATGTGACTAAGTGAATGATGCTTCAAACTTCTGAGGCGTAGAGCAGGTAAACATTGAACCAAGTTTTACCTTGAATCTAAGTTTATTATCTGTCCATGGTTAAGACTTTTTGGTCCATAAATCACTAGTTTTTCAGTTGGATTATAAGCTGCCATCTGAGCCGGAGTTTCATTGGTTTGGGGCAATAACTCAATAATCAAGTTCATACAGTGTTATTCTCATGTCGCCATGCAGACTAAAAGGCTGATAATCAGAACAAATTAGGAATCAAGATGCTGGATGTAGATGGATCCCAGTGGGCATGAGCCAGCAGAGTAAGAATCACCAAGAGGCGGCTGGACATGCTGTGACAGCTAAGGAAGAGCCCTAGTCTGGCATGCAGCCCCTCTCTGTGGAATCTGCAGGAGTCTCCCGATGAGTCGATGCAAACTGGGGTCCATGAAAACTCTGGTAACTGACATCCCCAAACAGCCTATTTAAGATACTTCTGTGGCCTGCAGTATGCTGATGGGAAAAGATGCTGAAGGAGCTGTCCCTACATTGAAAAACTTGGAATTACCTGCAAAGGCTTTATGACTGAGGGATGCGGAGGGGGCTGGGAGAGTGGGCTGTCAACTGGGGTGAGTGGCAAGGAGAGGACATGCTCATGTTCAAGTGGTCACTGAGTTCAGAGGAGAAAACAGTCATCAAAGCACCTGCTGGGGCTCCTTATTTCATAACAGGCACTGTGTTCAGTGCTTTACATGCATTAGGAAATGTATTCATTTTAGCAACCAGCTGAGGGAGGATTATAAATTCACCTTACAGAGGTGGAAAACAAAGACCACAAAAAACAAAAGGTGTTACCCAAGGTTGTAGTTTGTGACTGATGGAGCCCGACTTGCAGCCATGTGAGCTGGACTCTGAAGTCAGAGCTCCTCACTTGGGGCAATGGGAAGGTACAACCTGAGTTCGAAGCAAAGGACATAAAATGAAGTTCTGGGACACAACACATTCACAATGTGGGAGATGGCTGGTCTTCCTCTTCTACCACATACAAAGTAGGGAGTCTGTATCTTGAAGGAGAGAGGGGAACTTACGGGAATAAGGAGTCTGAAGAAGAGTAAATAAAGACACACAAAGGGACAAAGGGATTAAAGGCTATGGGAGAATCTTCCCATTATTGCACTGCTTTAGTCATTGTTTAAAACAAGAATTCTCTATCTCGATTCACTAATCTTCCAAAATGATTTCCCGTGTAGACATTTAGATATGTCTGCCTTCTTAATCTCTGCTACGTGTTGTCTGGCATGGGATTTTCCAAAGGGCTCTGTTTGGTAGATGCTTTAACTAGGGACAGGCAAACCCATGACTAGCTATCACCAGGGAAAATCAAGTGTCACTCCGTGAGAAACAGAGCCATGTCTAAGGCTTAGAAAGATACCTGGGGGTAGGGGGAGGGAGCTGTGCTTTCAACTTCATTTCAAAGGGAAACAGGTTTCAAGCAAACTCTCCAGGAAACGGCAGTGTTGTTTTTGGTTTCCAGTAATTGGTTCTAAGCAGTTATTCAGAACTGTGTTGATTTCTGATCACTATGCACACCTTTGGTTTAAACTTTGTTCAGATGGTGAGCTAAGGCTGATGGCGTTGAAGACCCATTTTTATGGGGGTAAATGTGTTTTCATGAAATAGGCCATGATGCCCTTCTTCTGTTCATTCTCCTGGCTCCTCTAACAGGCTGTTTGTGCAATGCTCAGGGTCGAACTTGCTCTCAGGCAGGACATGACCCCAGAAGACTCAGCCCCGAATGTCAAAAGATAAAATGCTTTGCAGATAGAGCAATTCCTAACCCTTTTAGAGATCAGCATATGGAAATGATCTATTTCCCATGGCTTTCCAAAACTTGTCTGCACAAGTGTGGTGTAATTCTTATAACATTTTAGAAGATTGGCAGGACACTCTAGGGGGCAAGCAAGCCCCTGGTTATATATCCTATCAGTTGCTAGGAAGTGACTATTCAAAGGGAAAACAGAATCTCGAGGCTCTGGAAGCATCGTCTAGGACTTGCTACCCAAACCGTGGTCCCTGGACCAGCAGCATACCATCCCCTGGGAGTGGACTGGGGACGCAGAGTCTCAGGTCCTGCCCAGATCTGCTGAATCTGAAACTGCTGAACCAAATCTGGTGGCTGCACAGCACTGCCCGGGCCTGGCTCCTTGGGTCCGGCCAGGACTGAGGAGGTTTTTCTGATTTGCTTTCTCATACATCTGCGTGAAGAGACATCGCCTACTTGTAAGTCCCACTCTTTGTCAGGAATCAGAGTTTACAGGAGAACGTGGGTTCTCAGGCCAGCCCCCCTTCCCTTAAGACACCTCACTCTCATGGGCCCAGGAGGGAGGGACTCATGAAAGAGCAAGTCCAGTTGTCACTTTGATTGATAAATGGGGGACTTCGACTGCTGGTCACCACCCATTTCCATAGACTGTGGTTTTGGTCATTGGTTCACTTTTTGTATTCTCACTCTTGACACACCACAAAGCTGAGTATCTGGAAGCACAAAGGAGGCCACTGGCCAACCTCTTCGGCCCTGAAGAAAAGTTCAGCTCAGTCCATAGACTGCTCATTGGCCAAATGCCTGACTTCCCTTTGGGGCTGAAGCTCAAGAGAAAAAAAAAATGCACGCTATGAAATAGTTTGGTACTCTGTCTTGCTGTGGAAGCATATTTTGAGTTAGTTAGGCTTTGCAGATAAGCCGATGACTGACTACCTCAGTAGTTTTTTATCCAGCAATTCAAACTGAGTGAAGCCAATGAAAGAGGAACTCCTCACTGGTTTGCCTCAGGTGTATACTTCTGAGGGATGGCACTGATTCAGAAAGAACTTCTGTTCTTTCTGAAGAACAGAAAGGCCCCCAAACACTTACTGCTGGTTCTGACCAGGACTCCTGACTTGCCTGCTGTCTTTCCTCCTGCTGGTGTCTGTCTGCCCTGTGAGTCAGATCTCAGCTCAACCTTGCACTGGGTACTGGAGAGCTGGTGTGCCCATGACCTGGTCCCTGCTCTCACAGGACTCCTGGGGCCCATGCTCAGGTTTGGGGGGAAGAGGAAGCCCTTTTTCCTTTGGGAGTTTCTTACTGCACCCCTGTGCACTCCCATCATGAGCACAGTGGAGGCTGCAAGAGGAGACACCGCTGAGCCATCTTCCCCAGGTTTCTCTGTCTGGGAGAGAGACCCTACAATTGGCCCCACAGCTTCCTTGACACTCACTCATTTAAACCCTGGGATTCACAACTGCACAGCTGCAGGGAAACAAGTATTGCTTCATTAAAGAGACATACTGAACACAACTAACTTAAAAAAGAAAAAGCACACAGTAGACTGGTGCCGGGCATCCATGCATTATCCCAACATCCCAGGCAGGTGGCTGTGTCTCACACGGATGCTCTTCTCCTCCTGCGCCTTGGACCAGAGCCTGCTGACAGTCCCCCTAACAGAGTATGCAGAAGAGAAATTGCAAAATAACTAGTGAGTCTCAACTGATCCTGTCTTTGGGAGCTAAACCAGTGATGTGGCTACAGACCCTCAACCTCTTTGAGAAATGTCGCCTCTACCCCTACCACAGAATTCCAGGTTTTTGCAGATCAATACCTTTGTCCATTTACTTCTCTAAGACTTAGAGATAGTCTGACAGCTGGGGGATTGGTGCAAAACGAGAGCTTGGGATCAGTGTGTCAGGCTGAAGCACTGGAAAGGGGACCATTCTTTGAGCCTGCCTCTGGGTGTCCTCCCTCCCGAGCCAGCTGACCTTGCCCAGGTGTCCCTGGTAGTCTTCTAATCATGCCATCAGTCTCATTTATTTAGAAACCTGAAATATCTTAAGGCTTCCCATGGAATGGTTAAATAACACATTTATTTAATAAAATTCTTTAAGCCCCTCTGAGTAGGTCACGGTGGCGGGAGGACACGATGATGCATAAGACAAGCTCTGAGCCCTTTGGGAGCCTGGCATCTGGCAGAGAAGGGAAGAGCCGTGGCCAGAGGTGGACACTGATCAGAGCAGTTTAGACTCCCTGTCTCTAATCTTCCATGTCCTGGGGTCTCCCCAACCCCCTGGATCTGTGACCCCAGTACTATGGGAAGAGACGGGTCTAGGGACTTCTCATTTGGCAAACCCAGGGGCACAACTTTAGCGTCAGGGCCATCTGATGACCTGACACACCCTCCCGGAGACATGCTCCTCTCCAGGCTTCCGAGTCACAGCTTTTCCTGACCCTCCTCCTGGCTCCCCCGTCTGGAGGTCTCCATTCTCTATTTTCTTCCTGGGAAACACTGTGCAGCCCCAGGGCCTCAGGAGTGGCACCTGATCTGTGGCAACCTCATCTGCATCTCCAACCCAGGCCTTACTCCTGAACTTCACAACAGTTGCTAGAAAGCAAGACATCGAGGGTGGGGGGGGGAGTGGGACACTGAAGGGAGCCAGGCAGATGTAAGGAGACGGAGTCCGAGGCACAGAAGTGCAGGAGAACCCGTGGCCAACTGGTCTGTGTGCCCCTTTGTTTTGACCTGTGAGTCCCTTCTTCTAAACCTGAGTTTAACTATTGAAACCTATCAACCAAGAAAACCAAACTGAGCTTTAAAATAATAACTTTAAAAAGTACAGGAATATTATTCAGCCACAAAACGTAAAGAAATTCTCACATATGCTACAACACGAACCTTGAAGACATAATGCTGAATGAAATAAGGCAGTTACAAAAGGACAAATAATGTGTGATTTCACTTACATGAGGTCCCTAAAATAGGTAAGTTCATAGAAACAGAAAGTAGAATAGATACCGTCAGGGGCTGGGGAAGGGGAAATGGGGATTTAGTTTTTAATGGGGATGGAGTTTTAGTTTGGGATGATAAAAAAGTGTTCAGGAGATACACAGGGGGGCTGGTTGCACAATGATGAAAATGTTCTTAATGCTATGGACCGTACACTTAAACATGATTACAGTGGTAAATTTTATGTTATGTGTATTTTACCATAGTTAAAAAAACCAGAAGTGTAAAAGAATCAGTGCAGGTTTGCACTACATATGCAAGAGATCTGAGGGGACATTAGTAAGACTGCTTCCAAACGATTAGTTTACAAATGCTGTGTTTGTTGTATGGTGTATGAACCATGAGCCAAGATTTTATTTTTTATTTTAGAAATTTACCTAATTTTTAACCCATGAATTGCTTAGAAAGAATAAAGATCTGAAACAGTTTTTTAAATGTGAGGAACTACGAAAAACCTCATGAAGTCTGTCTTTTTTCCTGTTTATTCTTACAGACTGTAGTTAATTAAGGCCAATGAAGAAGAAAAGCAAAATGAAAGCAAAAATGTCAATGGAATAAACAGCCTTAGTCTTTGGTCCTTAACCCAAGAAGTAAAAGAATAAAGGTTTTGTAAATGGTATGGTAGAAAAAAGAAAAAGGCACTTAAAAAATTCAATGAAATATATGTATATATGTATATCTGCTTTTAAATACACTTATTTTCCTTTGAGACACTGGTCTGGCTTTGCTCTTATGTTTTTATGCCAAACAGAAGCAGATGGTCCCGAGGTTAGATTTTGTTCTAGGGGAAGCAACCTTTTGAGTTTTTGAAGTATCAGAGTTGTCCAGCCATTCTTTGTTCTATTCTTACCTAGTTGTACTTCTTAAGTAAGGAATTTTTAGATTAAAAAAAAACAATGAAGAGTGAGCATGACTAATCTTATCCCCGCCCCCCCCCAAGGTAAAGTTAAGTTATAAGTCATTTATTTCTAGAACATTAAGTTCCAATCAGGTGAGAAGTAGATAACGAACTGCTCCTGTTGGAGGACAAAGATTTCACCCGCAAATCAGCACCAGAGCTCACATGAGGCAAGGATCACACCCACGCAGCAGGGTCGGGCAGGGGGGTGGGGGGCTCCAGAGGCTGAGTCACCAGTGGCCTGAGAGGACCCTGGGCTGTGTACTGCCAGCTGCGCCTCGCTACCTTGTGAAGGGGGTAGCACGTTCCTAGGACGCAGGCTGTGTTTGGTGGGTGGAGAGCCCAAGACCAGAGAAACAGAGCCTCCCGGTGAGCACAGTTCCCCTGGCTTTAAAGGGTAAAGCTCATCTCTGCCTGAGCTTTAAATTCTTTTACAGTCGTCTGAGGGACGTGTGCAAGTCCCAGTAGCTCCAGGGGCTGGGCCCAGCACCAGCATTATGAAGCCGTCCCCAGGTGATTTCCCGGTACAGCCCAGGTTGACAACCCCTGCTTAATCCAGAGGTGGAAGCTTTAGATGCCTGGCCCCACCCACAGCAGCTCACTCAGAATATCTGAAGAGCAGGGAGAAGGCAGTGCAATACGACGAACGTTCCCCAGGTGATCCTAAAGTCCCGCTAGTCCAAGGCCCGCTGGTGTTAGAGGAAAACAGGGAAATTCTGCATGTAAATAACTGATTTCAGACCCATTTTTTTGAGCAAAGTTTTATATCTAGAAGAACACAGGGTCTCAGTGAAGAAATTTTGGAACAGAGATTAAAGAGAGGAAATTAGAATATATAGAGATATTTTACTGTGCCCCTCTTCCCCGTGTCTTGATAGGACTCCACTGACACAAACTGGGAGAGAACAATCTTTGTCTTCCATCTCCTGGTAAGAACAATTCAACTGGAAAGGTACAGCAGTGTGCTGCTACTGGTATTACTAGTATTGCTACATCACTAGGAGCGAGAGGAGAGGGAGGAGAGAAGGCACGTGCACTTACAACTAGATGGAGGGGTAGTGAAGGGCTGAATTTTGCTCACTTAACTTGTTCTGTGCACACTTTCTTTCCTGCACAGGCAGCAGCCAGAGTTGAGTGACTTGAGTTTTCATTTTAATCAAGAGCAGAGCTGACAAACTATCTGCATCATTCCTTCCAGACCCCAGGAAATCTGTTAAGGCTTTGAAAGAATGTTTCATGTCATGTCCCGAAGGTCTGTATTTATGTGAGTGTGGGAACCAGACCCGATACTAGCAGGAAATGTTACTAATCTGACCCATCGTTCTACTAGCCTTCATCTAAAACGTGAATGACTTTTGCTAAAATTATCATTTTTGTTTTAACTTTGCAGTTCTTGGGATATGCGATCAAAATGAATGTGTTTTGCTCTTTTGCGATTTCACAAAAGCCAAAGCAGACAGCTGAAGACACTGTATCGTGTGACCTAATGAGAAACACATTTATTTTTCCAACCTCTGGCATCTTGATGTTGGTAAGCACACACAATAACTTATGTCTACATGTATTGGCATAAGAGTCACAAGTCATTTCAGACTATTTTCTGTTAATATTCCTTGTTTTGCAATGGGAAGGGGAGGCTGGACCATGAAAGCTGATGACTAAGATGAAGGAAATCCTGTCTGAGCTAAGACTGTCTTTGTTGGGGGCAGGGGGTGGGAACTCTAGTGGGAGCTGGTAGGAAAGAAAGGTGGTTTTCAGACAGGAAAAGAGACTATCTCAGGTCCCTATTTGGTCCTTGATCGTACTTGGACAGTTGTTACAATTAGGGCAATGACTAATTAGGAAAGAAAGGGAAGGAGGTGGTTTTCCTCCTCAGAATTTCCAGCTGGAATCTTCCTGTTTGAATCCACCCACTGGCCTTGCTCCCCTGGGTGCAAAGGAGGAAACAGGTCTGTCTGTGTGTCCTGTTCATCCTAAGCTGTGGCACCACAGTAGACCTAGAGCATTGGCAATGCCCTGCTAGTAAATGGCAAGGGCGGGGTATAGGGGGTGTTCTTCTGCTCTTTCAAGAAAGCAGTTCTTTCTTAAGATTCTTTTGGGTGTTTTCTAAGCCATGCTGCCAGACCAAAGCTTTCTGAGTTTTTTCTTTGTTAAATTACACTTGGATCTCAGAATTATTTGAACAGGATGTTCTTTGTTTTTTTTTTTTCCCCCTCCACTTGTTCTGGAAATAATTTAGTTACACCTTGACCTCCCTTTAATTAAAATTAAAATTTTTTTGCTGGCATTTCTCAAACTTAGGAAAATGAAAACGGCTGTCACAAGGTGGTGGGAAGATGTCCCTGTACCCATCCTGCCATGGGAACTGTTCATTCACTGGGCAGCTTGTCCACAGTTGGGCCTCCAAGCACCACAGGCACCGCGAAGATGGCAGGACCGCACCCCAATTCACTCCCACACCCCTTCAGTCCTGCTGGCCTAGTGCACCCACGCCCAAGTCCTCCTCTCCCCTGCTGTGCCTTGCTGGGCACACTCTCCTCTCCTCTGCCTTGAAGGCCACACACGGAGAACGCCCTGTCCTGGCAGGGAGGCCCACAACAATTTTTCTCTAAACTCTAGTAACAGCCGAACTTTTCTGTCTGTGGCTTCAAGTGTTGTGGGTTCTTTTTATTTCTTTTCTTTTCTTCTTCTTTTTAAAAAATATTTTGAGCACGAAAACCCATATTTAATTTATAAAAACAACAACAACCCAAACCTAAAACCAAGCAGCCATTAGCTAACATTTAGCAAGCACTTCAATACTAAGATCATTAAGATCTTTACACACAATTTCTTTTATCCTCAGAGCACACTTATAAGGTAGAACAATTTTTCTTCCAGTTTTAGAAATCCAAGTAAAACTTAAAAAAAATCTGTCCAAATTCACCCCAAGTAGCAAAAGCAGGTTTCCCACCCAGGACCCAAGCTAGCCTTATTCCTTGTAAACCCCCACCACCGTCCTGCTCTTCCTTCAGTATTCCCCTCAGAACGGCATGGTTCTAAATCTTAGGGGGGCTCGTGCAGCTTGTGCAGCTTGTGCAGCTTCTGCAGGTGTTTGCTGATAAGTACAATCGCACGTGAAACCCAACGTACTGAGAGTCTAATACAGCCAAAGAAGAGAGAAACTAGGTCTCAAATACTGAGCTTTTGCAGGTTGCTCTACACATGGATAATCCCAGATGACATATATAACTTAAAAAATTTGCTCACCCCCCTTCCCCCACACATGTGTACTCAGAACACTCCGACGCCACTGCTCCTAACCTGCCCTTGCTCTTGGACCCAGACCTGAGCCCATAAGAGGATTAATATATATAACTTGTGAGTGAATATTATTCCTAGTAGAACTGGACATGTTCATCTAGCCATATATCTCACCATGAACTAGTGACATGGTTATTAGCATTCCTGTTTTACACATGAAGAAAAGGAGGCCCAGAGAGGAAAAGTGACTTTTCCCAGTCTTTGGACTCAAACCCAGATGCTCCAACTCTTTTTAGTACACCACATGTGTCTACCTGTTGGCACGTGGGAAAGTCCAGTGAAAAACAATAGAACAAACAACACAGCAGTAAAAACAGCCCCAACATAAGGAAGTTGGCTTCGTTCCAGGAAAAAATGGCCTCTGTCATCATTCTACTGCTGACCATGGGGGCCTCCCCCAGAGCTAAGATAATTTTAGGGGGGTCTCTTACTCTCCAAGGGGTTTTGGTAAATCCTTCCCCAAGTTAGGACTGACAACTGTCCTACAGCCTCTCCATCTGCTCTGAGATAATGATGCTATGCTTACATGTCCCCCTTCCTTTATGTGGCCGCAGTAAACAGACCTTCATGGCCTGGAGTTTTGGAAAGGACCAGGAGAAGGCGGCTTCCACAGGAACTCAGTTCTGCCTCTCGGAGTGCCCTGTGCCCACTCTCAGGCTTTCCCTGGTCATCCTTTGGGGGTCTCTCCTGAGTGCAGCCGCTTTAGTCTTTTGTTTCTCAGTGTTCACGAGCTGCTCAGTCACCCACAAGCACAGGTCAGCCTCTCTGCAGACCCTAAAGGGGCCCTAAGATGAACAGGTCTGCCTGATGCTCCCTAGAGAGAGTCACTCTCCTGTCCTCTGCCTGGGCAGCCCTTGTAGAAAAAGGTGCTGAGAGCATCCAAGGGCTGTGGGCATGTGTGGCTGCGCCTGTGGGCTCCGTGTTCTCTATTTCCCTCATTTGTCTATCTGCCGTTGGTCACCTGTCTATCGCTCTACCTCTCCCTATCAATCCTCTATCTCTGTCACCTACATCTATTAACTATCTCTGTATAATCCAATGTAAATAATATATATATATTTTACATATATTATACATATATTCAGAGATCTACATATTTAGATATAATTATATATTATATATTTTATGTACCCAACATCTTGTGGATTTGGAAGCTGCATACATACATATATATTTTACACCAGGGATTTGTCAGCCTAGCATAGCAGTTAAGAACAGAAGCTTTGGAATAAGCGAATCCTAGGCCTCATCCCCAACTTTATTCCTTATTGACCTTATCAAGTACCCTAACCTGTGCGTGTCTCAGTCCGCACATGATAAAGTGGGATAATCGCAGAGCTGCGGGCATTTAGCAGGTAATATGTGTCAATGGCTTAGTTCCTGGCACCAATGTGCTCAACAGACGGGAATTGCTGTGTTTCTCCTTTGGATTAGTTTAGCTGTCCTGGGGCATCTGGATCACTAGAAGCATCTTGAAGGGTTATTCTTTCGTATGTTGTTTCCAGGGGACCCCACCAAGACCCTCCCAGAGGTCCCCTTCCCTTTCTCTACCCTGGAGCCAGTGTCAGTGAGGTCAGGGTAGAGGAGGGAGGGCTGCACTAGTAGGTCCCACGGGGCTGGTCTGTTTCCTGCGTCCCTCCTTCCTGACACCAGTTTGCAATTACTGTACAGTCCTTGCTAATCAGCGTCTCTTTTCTCTAATGGACAAACCAGAGCCTTGGAGGCCTCCCAGGGAGCACGCGTCTTTGATCGTGTCCGCCAGCAGAAGCCTTTCCTCTGTTCTCATGGGCCCACATCCCTCCACAAAGACAGTCCCACAGCCCAAAGTGCTCCACATGCAGAGCAACATAGTTATGTAATTTCTACCAGGTACCAGAAAATCAGTCCATGTAATTCAATAACACAAATTCTTCTGTAATTCCCACATGGAGATCACTGACCTGGGCAAGAGCAGCAACATAGGAATTTTATGGGTGGGGTTGAAACAAGGCCCAGGAAAAAATGCAAATCTTTCATAGACAAATCAATGCTCCCTTTATCATCATATACAGCTAGCATTATCCAGTGGGGGGGAAGCATTTAATTTGGGGAAAATAAAAACCCCACAGTTAGTAAAACTGCATTTTTATCTCATCTTTCATTAGTTGTTCCATGGCTGTATTCCACACGCAAAAGATTTGTTTGAATACTTTCAACTAACTCATTTTTAACTGATATCTTCGCTCCTTTATGGAACAGGCCCTTTATTGAGTGCTTATTGTGTTTCAGGCCCTGGTGCATAGAATGTACTGAACAAATAACAGATAACATGCCCTAAACATTGGATTGTGGTACAGTAATTACAGTTGAGGATGAGAGGGACAAATGTGTAATGTCTATAAGAGTCATGAATGATGATTTAAAGTCACCGATCTCTAATGATAAAAGTCCTAGCAGTCTGAGAGGGCATTCTAATGAGATTCTTGAATGGGTCTCAATTCTAAGGAACAGAGGTTCCAGCCAGGCACAGGCATTCTGGTATCTGCCACATGAGTACTCTAATAGGTAGGAGGGCAGGGAGTCCTTCGTGTCACAGGGACTGTAGGCTACTGAGAGGAGACAGGGTGCATATGTAGAAAGCTGCGAAACAACTGGAAAGGGCCAGGGGACAGAGGCTGCTCTGTCCCTGCAGCGTGGTGACAGAGGCAAACGTGTGAGGCAACAGCCATTGGCCACCCTTGTTCTTGGCCCTGCTTCCCAGCCCATACCTGAAATAGAAGTTGTGGCCACTTGGAGACTGCTAACTCCAAATTCCACCACAATGGCCTGTAGGGAGTGCGTGACGAGGCGGGGCTCAGGGACACTGGACATCCCAGCAGAGCCGCTTTCCTGCCACCCACCCAGTTTTCTAGGCATGAAAGAAGGTTTAATGTCTCCCTGGAAGTGACACCATTGTGCAACCCTGCCATGCTCCTACAAGCTCAGGAAACAACCATGCAACTGTTTTCCCTGTCCTGTCAGTTGGTCAAGAAGAGGGCGGTTATTGCAGCTCACCACAGACCCCCTATGAGATGCTGAGCTGTGGAAACACCATTAGGATTCTTTTCCTCCTCTCTCTTCACACAGGACTCCACCCAAGGCACGGGGACAAAGGCCTTTTTCCCCAACGGGGGCTACTTCTGCTGTATTTCCACGCATACAGGAGTGCCTTTTGTTTACTTAGTCTATGAGAGAAAAGAATGGGAACCATGTTTTCCTCTTGCCTGCCACATCTGCTGTTCACTTGCCTCAGACTTGCTGCTTCTCAGCTTTTTCTTTGCACTTGTCTCTCTGGTTTATGTATGCCAAATGTGACTGGTCCTTGGCTTCCAAGAGCAGGTTTTTATTTGGAAATAATTTAGATTTGCAGAAAAGTTGCAACGATAATTCAAAGAGTCCCCTATACCCTTTGCTCAGACACCATGATGCTACGTCAACATCTTACATTACTTTGGCAAATTTTGTCAAAACTAAAAATTGACATGAGTATATTAACTAAACAATAGACTCATTAGAACTTTGGCAGTTTTTCCACTAATGTTATTTTTCTCTTCCAGGATACTGCACTGTACTTAGAAGAGCATTTTCCCCCCCCCCAAAAGAATTTGTTGCTTCAAAAGGCAGCTTCAGTCAAGGCAGCAGAACACAAGCTCACAGAACGCCTGGTGCATATCAGCAGTCTGCCAGAAGCCGTGGGAGATGGCGGGTGTAAGGGGGAGTACCCATATGAGGAGACCAGATCCAGGACCTCGGTGAGGGCTTAATGTCTAGTAAGTCTAGAACTTACAGGGGGAGCTGCTAGAGACTGGTACTTCCTTTGAAATTCACTCCCTGACCACATGGCTGGGATTGTACTACATGCCATGAATCTCCCTAAGATTAGATATCCCCTTTTCCTTTCATGAATAATCAAAAGAAAAAGTCACACCACAGGGAATCCCGTAGAATCTAGGTTAGTGAGTCATTCAGGCCTTCATCTGTCCCAGGACAGTCTCATTCACTGAGGGAGCAGATATGAGAGGAGTGGCAATAGGTAGCCACTAAATGACCTGCTCATTCTCTCATCTCAGCTGATTAAGTTCCATTCACTAAATTCCAGAAGCTTCTCACACCCTAAAGATAAAAAGCCCGATGCAGCATATTTTAAGTCATATCCTGGAGCAGCCCAAATGCTTCCCTGGAAAAGCATTCCTATTCCCAATGATACGGCTGGAAGGAGGACGGCCTGCTCATCCCCGTGATTTAGGCTCAGGGAAAGGCCTGTGGCAGGTGTGGGTGCCTTGTGTTTTCAGTTCTGACTCTCCAGCTCACCTGGAGCACCCCAGCAGGGACACCGTACAACAGCTCTTCTCCAACCTTCCCTCATGCCCCAGAACCAAAGCGTTAAGTGACTGGCCCCGGGGTCAAGCAGTCGGTTAGCAGCCAGGTGGGCATGAGGCTTTGTTGTTCCACAAGACTACTGTGTAGTCCTCGGCCCCACAGGCTACCAGCTACTGTACATGCTGCCTGGCTTACAAGCTGGCTGAGCCAAACCTGGGGCTCCAAATTTCACCTACCCACTGATACCAGCAGACACAGCAAGGGGCCAGTTTCAGAGCTCTCTCTGAAGTCCTCTACTCAAAGATAAATATTGTTTTTCAGAATCAAAGAACAAGGCATTTCAAAACCATCTTTTATGTAGTGACAGTCATTACCAGACATAATGTTGACAAGTTGTATGTTTACCGCACTTTCACTTAATCTTTGCCAAAAGGCGGAGAAGAGATGTTTACCACACTTTCATTTTCCCTCAAATTTTCTCTATTATTTAATTGGAGTGTGTCACCCATTTTTTTTTTTTTTACCCTCTCTTCGGGAAGATAGTTAGACAATCCTTTGATTTTTATTATTTTAGCAAAGTTTTATTTCCTATTCTAGAATTTTTACTTGAATATCAATTTTTTCTCTCTCTGGTTCCAAACATACCCCCAGACAGCGCTAGAGCTGTGTTCCCCCATCCTCCCTTCACGTTTTCCTCTAGCTCTGGGTTGCTCTGATGACTCCCTGGTGTTAGGTACCGTGGCCAAGTAGTACAAGCCACCAGCAAGGACTGCTTTAATTGTCTCTGAGATATGCTTGTTTTTCCATTAAGAAGGAGCCCTGTGATATTTCCTTCATCTTAGGGGTCCAGATTTTGAACAATAGGACTAAAGCTCTAGGGAATTCTGGAAAAGAGCTGTTCTCTGTGATTCTTAAATACAGCATCGGGACCATCTTAGCACTACACATTTTTTCCTAATTTATCAATAAGCTGATTGAAACGAGAAGAGAAAACCTTTAGAACATATTACTGCTGCTGCTGCCTTTTCTTCCTTTCTTTCTTTTTTTGTTTGTTTGGGGAGGAAAAGGTATGGCCGTGTGTAGGAGCGTCATTTTTCAAGTGAATTTTCCAGGGCATGGATCCCTAGAAGGCACCCTGGAAACTGATGCTAGTGCTGAAGGTGGTGTGGAGGCCACCATTTCCTGGGGTGCACACAGGGCTACACCCTGATACCTATCAGAATCTAAAGTCTGTGGCCTGTCTCCTCTGCTGAGGTCATGAGGTCAGCCCAGCCCCTCCGCATATTTAATCTAAGGAAAAGGTCTTTGTTCTCTGGAATTCTCTTCCTCCCAGAGTCACACAGGACTGGCTTCTTAGATCTTCAAGGCTGCTGCCTCATCTCTTAAGATAACTAACGATGCTCAGCATAGGCTGCAGTGCTTTTACTTTTAAGTCTCCTTGAAGGCTAGAAGCATGCTGCTGCGGGAACCTTCTCTGCCACAGGCCCAGTGAACACCTCAAGCACTTGCTCTGTGCCACACTCCAGGGCATTTCACCCATGTCCACTCATCCGACTGCCCCTAACCCTAGAAGTGGATACCACTGGCAACATCCCCATTGTAGGACATAGGGATTTGATGAGTGCCAGGGGTAGGCAGCAGCTCATCAGCTGCAGAGTTGGGAATGACCCCCAGGCAGCCTGCCTTCGGAGTGTGGGATGGTAACCATTATGCTGCACTGCCTTTTAGGAAGGCCCTCTGCACATGCGCTTGGCTCCTGGGCATTGCATTCAAGACAGGGTATTGCATTCGAGATGGCAACTGGAACAACAGGGAGTATTGCCCACAGTTGCACATGCAAAGCACACATGTTTGTGTTGGGTCCTGTGCCCAGGCTGCCCAGTGGGATTTCTGCTTCCTTTTGTCCTTTGGACGCCTAATGGTATTGCTTCTCCCATGCTCTGGGTTCCTGCTCTTCAGAGCAACGCATTAGAGGAGTGGGGGAGGGGAGTTCACCTTTTTAGGAACCAGGCTCCCAACACAACATTTCGTTAGTCACAGTTGAGAGCAAGGAGAAAGCACAATGAGGAGACTAAAATGCGGAAACTGAGGAGCACCCGCACTACTGACATATAGTCTGATCCTGGGAAACTTAGTGCAGTGAGCAAGTGTCTGGGTTCAAATCCTATGTCTGCTCCTCACAAAGAGAGACCTTGGGCAAGTTGTTTGAACTCTTTGTGCCTCTGTATTCCCATCTGTAAAATGCAGGTAGTAATAGTTACCTACTCATAGGTGTGTTTTCATGTGAGGTTCAGAATGATTAAGATATACAAACTGGGGCATAGTAAGTACTCATTCAATTATTATTCTCTTTGCCAACTATTTGTAGCTGTTTCTGCTATTATCTTTTCAAGCAACTATGAAGAGCCCCTTTTACTGGATTGACCTATCCCTGGAAAGAGTCCTTGGTACAAATAGGCAATGAGACAGGATTCTTGAGCATGGCACACATTAGGGGAAGAGCAGAACTTGTGACAATTAAGAAAGCTATTTTAATGAATACAGTTAAAGATCAGGAAATTATTTTATGAGTAATGGCTATTAAAGGCAGTGGTAAGAAGTTAATAAGTAGAAGACCCATTGTTATGCATTGCAAGTTGTGGGTCTGTTGAATAATACTATTAATGTCTCTAATAAAGTAACTCAGAAGTATTGATCTGTTTTTATTTGTAGATTTAGAATCTAAAGCCTAGAGATCATTAAATAAATTGACAAGAGATTCCCACTGTCTCTCAATATAATACTCTGGGGCTCAGTAGTTCCAAAGCTCTGGCATCGAGTGGGAATGCAGACTCTGAGGCTCCGCCCTAGAAAATCTGAGGAGAGGGTCTGCGGACCGGAAGTCTGAGTTTTTAACTGGACTTTCCAGGTGTATGTAGGCATCCAAGGACTGTACTCTGAGAAGATAGGCAATAAATGTTCTTGGTCCCACCCAAGGATCAGAGAGAGAGCAAAGAGACTTAGGTGAGTTTGCAGCATCTCAGAGGTTTTGGAGGAAGGCAGAGGTATATTATGTGTGACAGGGAACTGGCCTTTGTAAGAAGCTAGGGAATATTCTCTTCCTGTTCCAAGTGTAGAAACCAGGGCTCTAGATTTATGAGACCGGGTAGAGCTGCATTTAGGACTCAGGTATTCTGACATGAAACCCTTTCCACCAATTTTAGGATCAGTCCTAGATAAGATTTCTGGGATTCTTACCATCTTTAGGAAAGAAAACACTGATGTTACAAAAATGATTCTAGGGGACAAAAGGGTGTGGGAAACAGAACTGGCAATGCACACATGCTCAACAGGGTTCAGTGCTTTCCTTTCGAGAAAGCTCGTTTGTCTTCGAGTGTGTGCACATGGTTCTGGTTCCTAAGTGAGCCAAGTGTTCTAGTGTCATATGTCTATAAGGACCCACAAGAATCAAATATCCAGGTTCTCATCTTCTTACATCAGGACATGCAGGAAGGTAGAAACACACCTGAGTTTTAAGAAAACTTTGGCCTGGAATATTTCGGTAAAAGTCTCTAACTTCCCAATCCCTGCACAAGGCAGCAGAAAAATAAGGCTAAAGGTTCTTTTCCAAGCTAGGGTAGTTCTTCCTTGCTCACAGCCTTTAAAAACCTTTGTCTTACATGAGCATAGAACAATGTGAAAATAGCAGAACTTAAATCAAACTGCAAAAACAGCTCCTCATAGTCCCTGCGTGTGCACTCCACCCAGAGTGGGAACTCTCGAGAAGAGAGGGAATTACCAACAGGAGTCCCCTGGGAAATCAGGTGTGACAAATCATATTCCAACGCAGTACAGAGAGGATGGGGGCCAGGACACCTAGGAAGTCCCCTCAACTTTCAGCCCCAGTTTAAACATTTGTGTCCTCAACTGAAGAGACTCACCAAATCTGTGGCAGTTTAGCCAAGCTACATAAAACTCAGTAGAAGTGGCTCCTATTATTTGAGCACAATTTTAAAATCCCATAGTGCAATCACCGGTACAATGACAATATTGACAGGCTACTTGGAATGACAGGGCTTCTGGGGTGAGGGGCACACAGCAAACCGGTCACAGGCGGGAAGATTTAGTAGTTCCCACCATGGCTCTTCTAGGGCCGAAACAAATGTTGGGATAAAACCGAGGGTTGTGCCATTGTTCCCTCCCTCACATAGGTTAAAAAGCTGTACGTCGCTTGTTGTCCGCCCCGCCCCGCCCATCGCTCCTGTCTCCCCCAAGCCTTTCATTTAAATAGAACAAGAAAACTCTCTGCCAAGGACAGAACAGTACCTAGCACCAGCTTCTGATTTCCACAAAAACATTTATCCCCTGTACCCTGGCGCCTCGTTGCCTTGTGATCGACAGCCTTCCCTGGCTTCTAAGGCTGGAGCCTTGCCTAAACTTAGAAAAAGGATGCCGCAGGCTACTTTTTAAATTATTGGCTCCTAAGTTAGGGCTGACGCCTGCAACGCACAGATTGATGACGGGGGAATCTAAAAGAAGGCAAACTTGAGAAATTCCTCGGGGAAAGCGATGTTTCTCAGAACCTGGTCCGGGCAGGGGCCGTAGGAGGGCACACCCGCGCGCGCGCACACACGCACACACACACACACACTCACACGCTCAGGTAAGCGCGCACGAGCTGCATTCTGGCAAGGTCACTCAGTGTCCCAACCACTCTCCGGCGCGCGAATCGAAGCCGGTGAACGGGAGCCAGGACTTACCGCCAGGCCGTTCTGGGTCAGGAGTCCCACTGTCAGGGCTACCAGCAGCAGCCACCTGGGTGGGAGAGAGAGGAAAAGAGCCATGAGCGTGCGGCCCCAGCTTGGCAATTCCTTAGTTACACGGAAGGGCCCCGCTTGCGGGACCCACAGGGACATGGCAGAAAGTCGCTTACCGCTGCAGGGCAGGGCCCAACGCCGTGCATTGGTCTCTGTCCATGATCCCAATCCAGCCAGTCTGGGCTCGGGTCGGTCCCTCCTAGCGTGGAAGGCGAGAGAAAGCGGGCTAAGCAGGGGCTGGGGAGGGTAGCGTCCTAGCCGCCACCGCTTCCGTCGGTGAGACGAGGGAGAGCGGGGTGCGCCCCCCACCTCTTTGCACTTCGAGACACAAGAAAGGGGAGCCGTTCCACCTAGGCCCTGGTTGGTGCTGCTTAGCCGCGGCCGCACGATCCCCATCCTCCTCTCCCATTCCTAACAGACTGCAAGGGGCGCCCCAAATCCGTGCCCTCGGCCTGGGTCTTGGCGTCCCTGGGCTGCTCTCACCTCGGGCCCGGCTTCCGCCCCTCAGAAGCGCCCGCCGGCGGCACACCAGTAGCGCGTCCGCCCTCTCGGGCTCCCCGGGAGCGGGCCTCTGGGCCCGCGCGTCCGCTCTCTGTACTCCGCGCAGTCGGCGAGCGCGGGGACGCAGGGTCGCGCCGCGGAAGCCGCTGGCTGCGGAGCAGAGCCCTGGCGTCCCGGTGCGCGGCAGCCACAATCCCCCGGCCGCGCGCTCCCGCCGCCTCTTACCCGCGCGGTAGGGTCCTCCCCTTTGAGACGCCGCCCGCGCGCCGCCGAGGGGAGGGGGCAGCGCCAACAAATTGAGGAGCTCGCCTGGCCTCACTCAGGTCTCCGCTGCAAGCCGCAGCGTCCCGGACGGCGCTCTGCGCTCACGCCCCGGCCCTCCGAGAGTGATCCGCCCTCCGCGGCCCCCGACCGCCCGACCGCCGTCCCCCACCTCCAGCCGCCGGTTGCCGCCGCCCCGGGTGCGCCACCATGGGGCCCCGGCTCGGCGTCTGGCTGCTGCTGCTGCCCGCAGCCCTTCTGCTCCACGAGGAGCGCAGCCGGGCCGCTGCGAAGGTGAGTCCCGGCCGGCTGGGCTCCCAGGCGCCCCGCCCTGCGCCCTGGGCCCTCCGCGCTACCCCTTTGTCCCTGGCCCGAGCCCCTCTCCCGCCCCTCGGGGGTCGCCCGTGGCGCGGCCAGGTGCACTCTTCCTGGTCTCCCCTGGTAATCCCTGTGGGTTGCGATCGCACATCCATTAGAGCTTCCTTTGTTGTGGCCTGGGTAAGGACGAGTTAGAGGACTCCCTAGGGCTAGGGGTTGGGGGGGTGGTGGTGTGCAGCGAGCTATAACTTGGTGCGCACTGTGTGGGTTGAGGGTGCCCGGGAGTCAGCGGGATTTGAACTCGTACCGCCGGGCGCTCAGCGGCTGGCCTCCTTCACCTGCCTTGGGCGCCTGGGTGAGTCGGGGGCGGGAGGGGTAGACACGCGCTCCCCACGCTGATCGCAGCCCCACACATGTGCCCGGGAGTCTCTTTGGGCGTGTTTCTCTCGTTTTTGGAGACTCTGGTGGTTGATGCTGAACAGTCTGGGCTGTTTGCCTGGAAACAGCTGTGTCTTTGCTTTCCCACGATTTTCTGTTGCTAAAGCACGCTCAAGAGTAGAAGTGGGGCTCTTCTGCAATACAGCCTTAAAAAGTTACCATACTCGCTTCGTTGTCTTTTATTAATACATTTTAAAAAATTATAACCACATTTATATTTGAGTGTGAAACCAAAATGAAACTCCATCTCATTGTTCTATGTGCAAATTGTTTTCCTAGTTTTCATTTCCTCCAGCTATGTGCTTGTCCGGAATGGAGCTGGGAGTTTGGTTTGCAGGAGTGAAGGCTTCCAGCTCCGGACTGTCCTTGATGTACTACTGTTATTCTTTCCTTTTTTCCTTCCCTTCTGACAGAATAAAGAGCTCAGCTGTTCCCTAGTGTCAAAGCCTTGTAGACAAAATTCCTGGAAGGTGTAGCTTCTAAACACATTTTGCATCACCCCCCCCTCACCCCAGTGTTTAAAAATGATATTGCTACTTGCCACATTTCTCACTCTTTTCCTGTTTCAAATGCTAATCTTGCCTCTTAGGTTTTTAGTTAGTTTGTTTTTTACTTCTCTTCTGGAAGAATGATATTCACTGACTCCACTTCACTGTATATAAATTATTAACTGTTACATGCCAGAATAAACTGGCAATATGCACGCATGTCTCATCATTGAGAGTTTGACTTCTTGCTGGCATCGTCTTCGTTGGATATTGAAAAGACTAATGATTACACTAGCAGTTAGTTAACTTAAGATTGTTGCTCTTAGTGTCTAGCCTTGCACTGAAGTCAGTTATTTAAACACTCTCCAGTGATGATGACAAACTACTTTCAAAAGAGGAGACTCCAGAACACTTTATTTGGGTGTAGAAATATTGACCAAAAGATATAACATTACCAAGGAGAGATTGCTAAACCTGATGGCAAGTTAATGAGAGAAAGTTCTTTATTTGGAAATATGAACCTCTGTTTGGACCTAGATTTTCTGATTGATAATATTAACAAAGCGAAGCTAATTGTAAGAGCTACCTTTTCAAATAGCCAGGACTTTAAGGAATCAGCCACTCACTTATGGAAACTCCTGTTCCTGTTTATAAACTCCTGTTTATTCCTGGGGAATAAAACTCATTACTGTTGAGTTGGGGATTTTTTTTTACTTCCCTTCATTCTCTAAGGCCCAGGCACATTCCTGTCCACTAGCTTTGCTCTATCTGTCAAGTTATCACATAGTGTTTTAAGAGATCTGGCATGTAGTTGCCCTGATCACCAATTGACTTAACAGATACTTTAATTACACTTTATTTTCCCTGGCTTAATTACAAAGAGATGCATATGACTTATGGATGTATAAGAAAATCCATTTAAAAATTATATCTGGCTAAATTTTAAAATTGTCTCACTTTCCATGTTATCAATAACATTTTTTGCTTAACTTCTTCCAAAATCAGCTGTTAGGTATACCAAAAAGTTGAAATAACTTTGGTCCAAGCAAAATATAATTTAAAAATACATTTTGAATGATAAGGTGTTACAAATCAATCAAATCCTACTTTAAAAGCTAACATGAATGATTCTTTGATTACCTTCTCCTTTGGATTATCTGAATCACATGTCACCTGCATTTGTAAACCCAAACATCACCTACTATGTACCAGGCACAAATTGCACTTGTTTATTTTTCATGTGAAAGTCTGTTTGATTTTACATTTGACCATATCTGCTGTGCTTATACTGTTTACTTACTAGTGGACGGATTTTCTAAGCCAGTGGTTTTTGCCACACCTACCTCCCAACTTTTCTTTCTTAGGCAAAAAAGGAGGAACAGGATGCAGGCCTGAGAAAAAAAATTTGCTCATAGTGTTATGATGGTGAGTGCCTTGTGTTCTCAGTCATGCAGTCATCTCGAAGGGAATGAATTGTTCCTTCTTCAGCCTCCAGACTTCCTCCTCCAATGGGCCTGGGTGATGCTTCATAACGAATTATTTCTTGGGGCCAGAAATGTGAACTTTACCTGAAGTGTCGTGATGCCCTCCTATCAATATTGGCATCTCCAGACCATGAGTCATCACTCCTGTGACCAAGTGACTTAGAATGCAAATGTCGTGAGGTTTAATTTCCATGTGGGTATGGACCTTGTTCTACTGGAAATGTAATTTAAAAGAGAAGATGATTTCTGATATAATCCCAATGATAGCAACATGAACCCAATATTTTGGGAGTGAGATTGGTAAAGATATAATCCAAATCATTTATATATAGAATTGTACCAAGGTGAGGGGAAGCATCTCTCATGCTTCCAGAAGAAATAATATACATAAATTATGTGTGTGTAAGAGTGTATTCTTACAAAATTATTAGTGGTATGTATTAGTCACATCACACAGAAAAGTGTGGCTTAGGGACAAAAGGATCCTACCTTTTGTGTCTGCTTTGATTGGGTAGGTGATTTTGGCGGACTCCCCTGTACCTCAGTTTCCCTGGCTGATCCGTCCCAGTTCCCAGGAATTTATCCCTTCCTTCCGTGAGTCCTCCGTGACCACGTCTTCATGCCATACACTCTGCCAGGTGCTGGGCACGCAACAGTGACTGGGGTCCACTCTCTGCCTACGGGGAGGTCTCTGTCTAGAGAGAAATACTGAGAAAAAAAGAGGCAAATACAGCTCATGCTGGTAATTGCTACAATCAAGATAATCCAAGGGCTGCAGAAGCACCTAACCCAGCTTTGGGGAACCCAGGGAAACTTCTGGGAGGACATCCCAACTCTAAATCTGAGGAAGAAATAGAAACTATAAACCCAGCATGTTTTGTTTTGTTTTTATATGCACCCTTCTGGGACATCATACATGGGTGTGGTAATTCTTGTCCTTTTGCAAGTCTAAGGGTCTTTGCATTTAAAGATGACCTTAAAGTTCCTTCCTTTGAGATACCAAGATGTCATTGTTTCTCTTATCAGCAATCCTGATAGCTGAACTTTCCTCTCAGAGGGTAGAGAGACAATGAGGGCAAGGTCTGGGAGAACAGAGTTAAAAAGTACAGAAGCTCTAACTGAGCTGGGGTCCTGGCATTGGTGGTATTGCCTCTCCTGAGGCTGCAAGTACCTTGGGGTGTTTGGAGAGGCGCAGCATGGGTAACTGACTCTAGACAGGAGTGCCTTTAGGAACTGACCCAGAAAACCTACCTTCACTTGGGCAATGACATGAGGGAATTTACAAAGCTTTATATTATTCATTAACAAGACTTGGCAAGTTTCTTGAGACTGTGAAGGAAGGCTGTAACTTGACAAGTTCAGTTATCTAGTTAAGAGCTGGTAAAGATTTTCCAGAAAAATTGAACCCCTAAGTGACTTTCTAAAACAAATCATTTTAGAAATCAGGAGGGCAGTAAGAAGTGAATAAATGACAATTCTTATTTTGATGAGGTAGACAATGTTTGATATAACAATTGTTCCAGAAATTGAAAAACTATTAACTTCATTAAAATGTCTCTCAAGCAGAATTGGTGTTTTGAGTTCTTGGGCTAGAGTAAGCAAAAGCAACAATAGAATGCCTAAAATAATATCAGTAGAGCATTGTTTTTCCTGCTATTATTAAGCAACCAGTAAAAAATGTCGACTATAGAACAATACAAAAGACATATTCCTACCATTGTTACTCATACAATGAAAGGGGATGTAAACCAGAATATGTTTCAATTGTCAGTTTCTTTTGAGGAGTTTAACACTGTAAGGATTACTCTGGGGTTAATATTTTAATAGTCTGGCACACAGTGAGCTGGTTCTATCCTGCATGTTCCTTCCACTTTTCTTCTAGCCTTAGTCCTCCAACGTGAGTCTACTCTAGTCTTCTTTCTAGGCTGCTTTTTTCTTCCTCTTCCAAAGCCCTCAGTGGGTATACCATGTAGGTAGGTCTCAGCTGACTTCTCTTTTGTTTCTACCCTCATTACCTGTGGAAATCTAATGCCATGATTTGTTACCTTCCATGAGGGTGACTCCAAACCTTTTCTTTTTGAGCTCCAGTGTAGCATCTTCACATCCCCATGGAACATCTTACCTGGGCTGTCCTACTTTGGTGGCAGACTTAGCAAGTATGTGCACAACTGAACTTACTATCTTACACTCAGATCGACTGCACTTCCCAACTCTCTCATTTTGGTCATTGGCACCGCTGATTATCTTGATGCTTGGCTTTGAGACCATGACTAAATCTGGAGAGGCCTCACCCCTCCCTCTCTTTTATCCTCCATGTCATTCGGCCACCAGGTCAATCCTTCTTTGTACATGCTTCTTAAGAGTCCCACTGCTTTCTCTTTCCATGCTTATGATCTCACTTGAGGTCTTTCCCCCTTGTGCCAGGATTGCCACAAACCCTTCTGACTCCTGGCCCTTCTTTCAGCCTCTCATTCTCTCCAACCCATTCTTCATGTGAGGCTGTCTTCAGAAGTCCTGCTTATGACCATGTGATTCCACTGCTCAGGATCTGACAGTGGCTGCCTACTGTCTGACCAAAGGTTTCCATCTCTTTGTCTGGGTAGTTTCTGTTCATTTTTACAGTAAGGTGTCTCTTTTTTAGAGCAGTTTCAGGTTCAAAGCAAAATTGAGAGGAAGGTACAGAGATTTCCCATATAACTCATACGTCTGCACAAGCATAGCCTCTTCTATTATCAACATTCCCCACTGGAGTGGTACATTTGTCGTAATTGATGAACCTAAATTGACACATCATCGTCATCCAAAGTCCATCATTTACATTAGATTTCACTCTTGGTGTTGTACATTCTGTGGGCTTGGACAAATGCATAGTGACATGTATCCACCATAGACTATCACACAGAGTATTTCCATTGCTCTAAAACTCTTCTGTGATCTGCCTGTTCGTCCTTCACCCCAAACTTCTCGCAGCCGCTGATCTTTTCACTGTCTCCATCGATTTGCGTTTTCCAGAATGCCATATAGTTGGAATCTTAGAAGATGTAGCCTTTTCATATTGGCTTCTTTCACATAGTAATATGCATTTAAGTTTCCTTCATGTCTTTTCATGACTTGATAGCTCATTTCTTTTCAGGTTTGAGTAATAACCGTTATCTGATGTACCACATTTTATCTATCCATTCACCTACTGAAGACGGTCTTTGTTGCTTAGAAGTTTTGGCAATTTTAAATATAGCTGCTGTAAACATCCCTGTGCAGGTTTTTGTATGAATATATTTTCAACTCTTTTGAGTAAATACTGAAGCACATGATGGCTCAACTGTAGGGCAAGAGTATGTTTAGTGTTGTGAGAAACAGCCACTCTGTCTTCCAAAGTGGCTGTACCATTTTGCATTCCCACCAGCAATGAATGAGAGTACCTCTTGCTCCACATACTCCCAAGCATTTAGCATTGTCAGTGTGTTGGATTTTGGCTATTTGAACAGGTGTGTAGTGGTATCGCAGTTTAATTTGGCTTGGTTTTGCATACCTCTCGCAATGTAGATCCATGGAATTTATCTAGCCTTATTCTTCACTTCTCCCCAATATGCAACTTGGGTAATTGTCATGAAGAACGAGTCTCTGTGTTCCAGGGAGCAGCGTAATCCCTTTGGGCTCGGTCCCTAATGTATTAAATGAGGATAATATAGGGTCTTTGGAGACCTTCCTGTTGCTCAGTGCATGTGAAGCAAGTAAGCATTCAGGAAATGGTGGGTGTTATCACTGTGTGTGGCTGCGGTCATGTTGTCTTATGTCTGTTGGTTTGACACCTCTGAAATTATGAGATGCTGGAGTGCAGAGCTTCTTTGTTAAAATGATCCCACTGTTTGGGTGAGTGCCTGGCACATGGAGGGAAATCATTAATTACTTGTAATTGATTCCAATGTGTCTGGCTGCCATTCGCCCAGGACCCCTTGGAAAGTCCCAGTGGAGCTGTGTGCTGGCTCAGTTAGATTCTGTTACAGTGCTGACCCCTGTGGTAGTTTTAAAAAACACAAGAACATAATGCCAAATGAAGGTGTTTCCTCTCAATTTGAAATTTAGAGTAGATATTCTACCACAGACTAAACACAACTTGGAAATATATACAATGCTGAACTCTTTATGTAAATTGTTTATTCCGTGGTTTAGTAATATTCCTAGCTTTGCTACATTTGTTTTTCAATGTGAACACTGTAAGAACATTTTATGTCATATGAGTTTTAAAGCTTGCTTGATTTGTGCTAAAGTACAGAGCAAAAAAGACAAATGCAAAGTGTCTGAATCAGATATTAAAGCAATACACTACACTCCATGCGGGCTTCTGGGTATCTCTTGGTTGTGTCTCTTGCTGGTAAAGGAGAATTACCCAATCTCCTCATTTTTTATTGCTCTTGGAATCAGTACTTTGTTCAGAATTTTGGATTACTATTGTTTATTACTGAATAAATGTCTTAGTGTATTGTGGGCATTTCTTTCTTATTCAGATAGCAGCAAGAGATATTGGCAATGAGTGGAAGAAGCTAATTTGATGAAGCCAATATATATTCCAGTCACCAAATATACCAACAATTGGAGAAGCCATTTGTATGTTCACTTAGAGAGAGTTTAGCTGATTAAATAATTTCGTCCAGCTAAGCGGAACATTTGGAGAGAGAGTGTACCTATATTTGACATTTAATTAAAATCGTTTAAAAATTTTTATTGAGTTTCTGTTTTAGAAAATAAATATATTCCTTTATGAAGAATAAAACCCAGTGTTTTCTAGTTGTAACTCAGCGTTTCCAAAACTTTGCACAAACTTCTAGCATGGCAGTGTTGTCTTCATTTCACGAAGATAAATCTTACCTAACACTGATCTTTTAGCATATGGGGCATTTTTGAGGATAGTTAGTCAGTATTAGCTTCCTGCTTCAGAATATTACAAAAAACCCAATGATAACTATTCTGTTATATTTTTCTTTATTTCTTTTAAAGATATAATATTAATGTATTTTAAAGATATAATATTAAAGATAATATTAAAGTATTTTAATCAGAGGAAGATTCGGCTTCTACAACTGTAACAATATTTTTATAAATTAAGCATATTTTGTAATAGAAAAAAATGATTAAAGTTTCTTATAAAACCCACAGTTATCCTTTTATGCAACTAATGACTTATTTTTGCACACAGGAGCATTTATTTCCACGTCTCCAAGAGCATCAACTTTAAAAAGTCATTTAAATACAAGCAACTCCTTTTCTTAATTAGATTTAATTTTTGAGTTGCATTTTAGAATTTTTAAAGGAATACAATAACATTTTAATGTCATACAGTTATATTGAGTTGCTTGAAACTTATTTGCTAGGTCTAGACATTTCTGTGTCAGAGCTTGAATTGAGGTAATATTATTATTATTAATTTTATTATTAATTTTTAAAAACGATTTTATTTATTTCTAGAGAGAGGGGTAGGGAGGGAGAAAGAAAGGGAGAGAAACATCAGTGTGTGGTTGCCTCTCACATGCCCCCTACTGAAGACCTGGCCCTCAACCCAGGTATGCATCCTAGGCTGGGAATCGAACCCTTTGACTCGCAGGTCGGCATTCAGTCCACTGAGCCACACCAGCCAGGGATGATGATGATGATTATTATTATTATTATTAATGCCTGTGACATAGACGATTTTATTTGGGAGAAAGGCCACAGCACCAGTTTGGTCAACTTTTTTTTTGGTAATGACCATTTGGAAAATACTTAATCTAACTTACATATTAAATAGAAATCATATACCACCTGAGGGTTCAGCCTAATTCCAAGGACTCTAAAATTAACCAGGCAAAAGAAATGTGTGTTTCTCTAAGAAGCTTGAATCTAAGGGAGATGTACACATAACTTCTTGGAAAGACGATTGCAACATTTCAAATACATCTGGAGAAGAAGATAGCCCAGCCACACAGTTGCTCTGCATAGGGTAGTGGTTAAGCCCATGGGTGCTGGTTTAAATCCCAACTGTGTCTCTTGTAACTGTGTGACTGCATACAAATTACTTGCTTCTCTCTGCCCATATTTTCTTATCTGTAAAATTGGGACAAAAATAATACCCTGCTTAGAGAACATGTGTGAGGATTAAACAACTTAATGTTTGTAAAGCATTTATACAGTGCTGGCTTTGTGCCAGGCCCTGTTCTGTTAAATTAAATTGAGCAATAAATAGCAAAGTAATTATACCATCAAGGCATCCTGGGGCTGAAGAAGACCATAGAAGGGTCACCTATGCCAGTAGTTCTCGAACTTGAGCTCACAGCAGAATGATCTTGTGGGCTTGATGAAACACAGATGCCAGGCCCCACTCCCAGGGTTTCTGATTCGGGGAGTGTGGGGGTCACCTTAGAATTACATTTCTGACAGGTGACGTTGGTGCTGTGGGTCAGATCTCATCTGTTCTCTTCTTTTTATAGGAGCAGTGGTTTGATGGATGTGAGCTATAAACAGGCTATTCCAGGATCATAGTGTACACTCCAGTAGAAGATGAACCACTGCATTTAAAGTGACTTTTTCAGTGATCATTGTCTTTTTTTTTTCTTCTTGGTTGTTGCTACTGCCAATAATTCCAGTCTCAGCTCTGCAGTGCTATTTGGAGGGTTCGGGGGAAGAGGGCCCAGAAGTATGCGTGTGGAGAGTCAGGATGGTCAAGAATGAATTCAGAGAGGGCTTGGCTGATGGGAGGTGGGGACAGCTGGTGCTTGGGGAAGATCCTCGTCCACTGTGGTCCTCTTTTCCTCCTCAGATCATGGGACATGAGGTTTGTCATGATTATCTACTTTGTCAGAGTTTTGCCATCTTTAGTGACCCCATTCGTTCCCACACACCTGCTGAGAATGGGCGTGGACTTTAGGCTTAGAGGCTGGCCAAGTGCAGAACCCAGTCAGAACTTGTGAGGCTGGACTCCCATCATGTGACTTCAAGTTCCTGCAGTGTCCGCCCTCACCCACCTCCTCTGTGCCTTGACCACTTGGCCTCCTGAATGGGGAATTTCTGTTTTGTATCGTATTATGGCCAAATCCATTTCCTGGAGATTAAAGACCATTTGGGGTTAGTGGTTTAAAATAACTACTAAATTTAGGTCAGGAAATGGCCTATAAAATTAAGATTAACTTGCCAAAACAGAAAAATGGGTCAGTGATGGGAAAAAAAGTACTGCAATGTGGGTAGTTCAACCTCTGGGTCAGGTGTATTTTGGATAAGTACGTAAACTTGGTCCGGAATCAGTGCTATTCACTGATAAACTGGGGAGGGGACGCTTTTTATTACATAGCATGTGCAGCAGGCAGTCTTCTGCATTCATCCCTCGTTCACACCTTATATTTAACAGACATTTTTGCATGTAAACATGCTAACAACAGATGCTTTTTATCAGTTTGTAAAAGCAACTCAGAACAAATAACTATTGGGCGCCTTGGTGATAATTAGACTTTGTTTTCCCAAGTACTTCAGAATTATAAGATTGTATTTCTTTATTCTGGAATTTAGGCTTTTAAAACATTTTTTAAAATTCTATAATTAATCATTTTTTATTATTTCTTGTTGACCTTAGTTATTTTCCCTTCTTTCATGGAGTAATCATCCAATAGTATGTTAATAGATATTTTTTTTTCCTCTTGACTAGTAATTTGTTTAAAACATACGTAACTTTGGGCGTTGTTTTAGGCTAGAAGCCAAATTTATAACCAAAGTCCCATTGTTGTTTGTGGAGTCAAAATAAACCAAGTAAGGCTAAGAATTCACTTAAGCATGTAGCACAAATTAATAGGTTCGTAACTCAGTTTCTTGATTCTGGCATTCAAAATCTGTTCAATGAATGTGTGTTGAGCCCTCACTCAGGGTCAGAAAGTATGCAACCCATTAGAATTGTTTTTATGCTTTTTATTCTGATATATGCCAAGTTAAAAGAAGAATAATTCTAATAATGGTACAATAGCTGTTATACCCCAAAATTAAAACCTTCAGTGTTCTTTTTTTTTTTTTTTGCCTAATAAGTTTTCACTCAGGTTCTGACTTTTTAGAAAGAACATCATATAATCACAGAGTCTGGAGCCAAACCACATGTGTTTGAATTTTTGGTTTACCAGTGACTAGCTCTTTGACTTTGGCCAACCTGTTCAACCCCTCTGTGCCTCAGTTTTCTCATCTGTAAAATGGAAGTAATGATACTATTGCTTTGTAAGATTGTTGTGAAGATGGTACACATGACAATACGTGTAAAGCACAACATACACAAGCCCAAGAAATAATAGCTCTTATTTTTTATTATTATGTTATTGATATTCACCTGTAACTAAAATTACATGGACTAAAATGTATCTTTCTTTTACCTCTTCCATTCATTAAGATGAGATGAACTTGGAAAATTTACAAATGTTAGGATTATGATACGATTCACACACTAAAATTAACCAAATATGTTTTTATTGCATAACTCTAAGGGCATAATTCTATCTCTAAAGTATTCCAAGATGGAAAACTAGGCTTCAAAGCATGACAAAAATAAAACGAACAGAAGCAAATTAAAATCAGTACGTTGTAGTGATTCGTATAGAAAGTGGCAGCATTACCACAGTTTCAAATTCTTGTAAGATACTCCAACAACTGGTATTTTATAGCCACTTGGAAGAGGTTTTCCACAGATTTCTTTTTGAGAGTAACTAATATAAAAAGAACGTAGTCGTTTAACAGGACTTTGTGCAAAAGTGAACCATATTTGGTAAAGTGGGGA
Organism: Mormoops blainvillei; assembly: GCA_004026545.1. Lineage (NCBI taxonomy): Eukaryota > Metazoa > Chordata > Mammalia > Chiroptera > Mormoopidae > Mormoops > Mormoops blainvillei. Next base: position 91,470 of record PVJD01003493.1, on the reverse strand, counting down.
AAGGTATCTCGTCCTTATCATGAGCAATGGAGGGCCCCCAGGGCTGTGTCCGCAGCTTCCCAAATGCACATGGTTTTTGGGAGTCTGATCACTGACTCTAGTAACTTCTCACCAGAGTTGATGGATTTGACTGATGATGACAACCCTATCTTTAGTGATTGATTTACCACTCCTAATAAATCCCTCTTAAGTCGGTCAGTCATGGAGATCAGTGAGCTGCTTTGGTTAGGGGGCTCATGTGGAGACAGATCCAAGTGGCAGCTCACTCTAGTGCTAGAAATCTCACCTGTTGCCCAGTTTGATCTTACTGGAGGGGCTGCACCTCTGTCTGCCTGGGACCATTTTCCATGATAGACAATGTCTGTGGGGCACCAACACTGGCATGTAAACATTTGCTGCCAGACCCATTTTAGAATTCACCTTAGGTCAGGGTCAGAAAGCAGAGGACAATCTAAATACGTTGATAGATTGAGGATGTTTACCCATTAAAAAGCCTTAAAATGGATAGCTCCAAATATCTTGATAAAGAGTCTTTCTGCAGAGGTGTCTGCATGTGTTAGGGAAATGAGCCTTATTTGTACATTTTTACATTAAAATGATCATTTATAGAATGTTAGGGCTTTTGTATATTAAGTGCCTTCAGCTAACATACATGTGTATACATACATGGACATATATACACGTATATTAGATATATGCATACTATGAATATATTATATATAGATATAATTAATGCTATCCATTCATTCATACATTCATTTGTATAATAACTATTTATTGTACACCTGTTATGTACCAGGCACTAGTCTAGTCTGTAGAACAAAACAGGCAAGACTTGCTGCCCTCAAAGACAGTTTATGAAATTAATATAAACAATTTGGTTTTCCTTCATGCTGAGCCAGAAATTATTTCAAAAGATGTCCCTCTTTGCTGTTTTAGGAGTGGCTTAGCCTCAGAAATTCAACTCTGTCAAAAGAGCTATAAATATAAGGAAGAGAACTGAATGTCCCTATAGGAAATATTATTTACTTTGTTATATCTAAAGTAAATTCATGGAACTAACAGACATTCAGGGTCATTCCATTTACTTAGAAATTAGAAATTATGAAATATCTCTAGGATATGAGTTAGCTTGGTTTTCCTCTCTGCCCTGTGAATGATGCAAAGCTAGTTATGGGAAAACAACTTGAATTTAGGGTGGAAGACAGCATCAGTGTGGAAATACCAGATGGAAGAATGGACAAATTTGTTTCTACAGTGATCATGACTTTCAGACATTTTGACCAGAATGGCATATGTCACAAGAGTTGTGATGCAAGAATGTTGTCCTTTGCCTTGAAATTGCATTGCTATATGGTCAAGTCATCAGTGCCCTGTGTGAAGAGGCTTGAGGCAAACAAGTCAGAAGGAGGGCTGCTTTTGTAATCAGCAGGGACACACCCCGAGGACCTCTAGTTCTGAAGGACACAAGTGGCCATGCTGCCCCCACTGTATACTGCAAATTCTGTGGGACAGACTGTGGCAGCATGTAACAGCACCAGGAAATGAAGAGCTGGTATTCACTGGCTCAGCACTTACTTGAACCTGGAGAAGTTCTGGTCACAGTTAGTATTTGCGCCCTTTTCTGTGAGCAGTGCTATTTGGCAATAATTAAAGTCTTGTTCCAAGGACCAAGGTTTACCCTGGACAAAACTAACCTAATTTGTGAGTAGGGATAAATGAACCAGAGACATGAAGACTGTTTCTGTGAAACTACTGAGTGACTTAAAAAGAAACCATAGGTCAAAGTTCTTGGCAAAATGTGTTGATCAACTGTCCTAGATGATTGATGGTAGATATCCCAATTGTCTTGCAACTGTGAAAAGCTACAAAAAGGGGGAAAAGATAATGTAAAAATCTCTAATGAAATGTATGATGTTACAGAGACTGCTTGGTGGGAAATAATTATAGAAGTGATGCGTACCTAATAAACTAATTCCTTAATTGGCAATTCTATTCTTAAATAGTGTCAGAGGGCCAAGAGGAAGTAAGATTAGCTGATGTTTCCAGTATTTCTAAACATCACGTTAAAAACACAGTCCCGAGTTTGGGTTGCCGTTTCTGAGCCGTTATCTGCCGTATCTGAGTAGAATTGCCTGTGACCTCCAGTCAGAATGACAGATGATAGACAATAAGTACTAGGAGATAACTCTGTACTTTAATGGAGCTTACTCTATTCCTGGATGATATGCAACTGTGTAATTTAAGAGAATGTAGTGTTAACTGGAAAGCCGTGTGTGGCAAAGCAAAATAATTAGGTTGAATTTCTCATTATTTGTAGGCTGGCAGGTTGAAGTGACAACTGCTAGCTTGTATAGTGTTTTACCTATTTTTCCCAGAGTCAGAGTCATGACACATGTGAGAGCCATCAACTTTGGTGGCCCAAAGCTATGCAAAGCAGACATTTCTTTATATGCAGCAATTTTTCACACCTTTGGTTTTATTTATTTAAAATTTGCTAATTTTCATGGGTGGCCAAGCCCCCACTGTGGCATGGGTGGTGAGTATAATAGAGGGGCACAGGGCTTGGGCTCTGTACCCGTCTGTCTGGTTGGCCGTCTTCTGTGTGTCCTGTGCTGGATGGAGCATTCATGCAAGGCAACCTCTGATGGAGTCCAGCATTTATCACCAGTGGAAGGAGAGTGACTACAGATATTTTTAGGAGAAACTCTGGAGAAGAGGTCTAGGTGGGAATTGAGACTTTTTTTCTTTCTAATAAAAATCAGTCATTTCTTTTCTCACAATTGCAGTCTCCCTGTGAGTATAAGGTAATGTTACCATTAGCTGCTAAGTGAGATTACCCAACTGTTTCCTCTGTGTGCTGTACTAGCTCTGCACAGTTGTGTTTTCTCTATCCCTCCCCACAGAGATATCTGTCTTTGATGACCTGCTCATTCTACCTGCCCACCTGCCATAAATTACTATGAGTTCCCATCCCTCTCCCCTACCTGGGGCCATGCAGATGGGATGGTTGTACCAAGGGCCTTGGAGCCCTAGGTGGGAAAACTGCATGGAGGTCTTCCAGGTGAGATCTTCTGATATTTGACCCCTGCCTTTCTTTCCAGTTAAAATAAATTAAGGATAAAATGTGTTTTGGGATACCCTCCCCCAAATTAGAGTGATGGAAAAGATTTGATTAAAAAAATAATAGCCTAGCAATAATTTTGCATTATACATGTGTATCAAATGAACAAATTGTATACCTTAAACTTATACAATGTTGTATATCAATTACATTTCATTAAAGCTGGAAAAATGTAATCAAAGTTAAAAAGGTTAACTTACAAGGAAAAAAAGTTACTTTAGTCTAGACCGTAGCATGACCTCTTTAGTTGGGAGGGTTTTATGAACCACTTGTAATCATACGAGGGGGACCCCAAAATACTGGAATTATCTTCTGGAGGGCATTATTCCATTGTAGTACAGGCTTTCCCTGCTAAGCGAGTGTTCTAGGAACCCATCTGTATCATTGTACCAGCTGGTGGTGTTGTGAGAGGCTGTGTTCAGCTTCAGTGAATTTTTTTGAAGACTCTTTCAGTGCCTCTGCCCATTTCATGATGGGTGATTTATGGGCACACCTGCCCACACTATACGTTGAGTGTTTAGTAGTTTTTGACCCTAAAACGGCATGACTCTCGTGCCCCACCTTCCTTATTCACCTGGTCTCACCCCAAGTGGCTTTTTTTGTTTCCCTGGATGAAAAAAGTCCTCAAAGGGAAACAGTTTTGCCGATGTGGAAGAGGTGCAACAAAAAATGGCAGAAACAATAATAGACATAAAAATCGATGAGTTAAAAAGCTATTTTGAGCAGTGGGAAAAACATCTCGATAGGTGTATTGCATCAGATGGAGAGTACTTTGAAGGTGACTGAAGCTTAAACATGTAGAGATAAATACAAAATTTCTTATAAATAAATTCCGTTTTTTGGGGGGGCTCCATTTGTATGTATAGTTAATGAGTCTGTGCATGGCACTTTTTTAAGGAGGCAGAGCCTACAGCATTGCTCAGACTCTCAAAGAGGTATGTGAAACAGACTGTTGGTTTAGAGGGATTTGGTAGCTGATTTTTGTAGGTTTGTTGAAAAAGGTGTATGAAGGAGAAAGACCTTGAATTTGGCACTGGACAAGAATAGAGCTAAGTTTGACAATGCCTCCAAAGAACTGGCTCTTAGACACAGGCAGGATGCAGGCACTTCTAAAGGTGATGGGAAGGTTGGCCAAGGAAGACAGTGTTGGCAAACGTTAATCTTACTGTCTATATCAGATGTTTGGTGTTTATCTCTTCATATCCTGGAACTGTGTGCAAACACCCTTCTCGGCTTCACTTCAACTTCTTTGTGCTCCTTCGGTATCTAGCACGGTACATGAGCATCACTATATAGAACAGCTGCTCGACCAGCTATTCTAATGTCTGTTGACTGGTTAATTGGTTGCCAGGATGATGCTAGAGAAATTGAAATTCGGGACAAATCTAGAATTCCTTCATCTGCAGATGGCAGAAGCTGGTGACAAATTGAAGAATCCAGTTTGGAGCTCGTGAAGTGGGAGGAAAGAAAAGACCAGTGAAGAAGCTGCCCAGTCCACAGGGGTCATGTTTCTATGAAGCAGTATAGTAGACTTTATGACACAGTGAAGCAGAGTATATTTATCGAAGGCCATAATACTCTAAGCACCTGCTTTGTGGTGGTGGGATACAGAGATTTACAAAGGTTAGTCCCTCAGCCACATAAGGCAGAGAAGGACCAACCCTGGGGTCTGGTTTGCCTGGCCCAGCCCTGGCAGAGCCTGTGGCCTTGGTGTAATCATTAATTATTTATAGTGCTCCCATTCATTCCCAGCAATGTCCTGATCTGGAAGGTAAGTCATGTGGGCTGCTCAGTTATGAGATTACATGGTTAAAGCTTTCTAGCTAGTATTGAAGAATAAAGCAAGTTCTTTGGTGCTGAGAGAGGCTGAAGGTATTAAAAGACAAGATTAAAAGTTTGGAAGAATTTGATGTAAAATGTAAAGATGGTCAAAGACACAAGTGGATTTTAACTGCTGGAGCTCCTTGGAGTCACCGAAGCTTTTCCTAGGGTAAGAGCGTGAGGGCAGGGGTTTAGATACACAAGAGCGGGATTCCGGGAGAAAGACAAGCAGGGCCATTTACTTCTCTCTGTACTTACTCCAGGCTTACTTCCTTGCCTCTGTGCTTGTCTAACAGCACAAAGACCAGATTCTGGGGAAAGCTATTACCGTTAGCTTCTGCCTCTGCCTCGTGCCCCGCCCCCACCACTGCTTTGCTCAGTAATCAGCTCTGATAGAGGCTAGCAAAGTGCCCAAGGTCATGTGCAGAATAAAGCTGAAGTGATGCCAAAAACAAGTGGGGTGGAGAGGGGAGAATGGGTGGAATGCAGCCTGGGAGATAAAGGTTTGGAGCGTTGGGTGGGATTAGTGAGCTGGAGGTGACTCCAGGAGAGGGCACCATGGGAAGGCATAAACACTCCAGAAGAGACACCACACACAGGGCCGGCAGCTTTAGCTGCTGTCAAGGAAATGGTCACGGAGTCTCTGGGGTGAACAGTTAGGGAGTGAAGAGTCCAAGGAGAAGAAAGGAACAAGGAAGCCTGAGGAGCCTTGAAAGGAATGTTAGGGATTATGGTTGCCTTTTAAGGAAAACTCTAGTGTAACATAAACATGTCGGGGATCATTAGATGTGCTGATTAAGAGAGTAAATTATAAAAGAAATTATGTTTTAGACATAAAATTTAAACAGTGCAATGACATTTTCATGATAAAACTAAAGCTATACAGATTGGGTTTCCACTAAGGAGCTGGACATCGGAACCCCGAAGCCGTTCAGGCTGCGCGTTTTTTCACTCGCAGTGTGCTCACGTCTGCGTGAGTGGAGAAGTGCATTCGCATATGTTGCATGGCGAAAAAAAAATTTCCTTTAAATAGGCTTTAATTAAGAGGAAAATATTGCAGAGCCTATGGAGCAGCATTTAAATATTATGAATGTGAAATAGACTCTTCCATTTAGAAATACACCAAATCACCTTTGAAGGGAGCCAGATGGCTACAAATGTGTGTCCAGCAGTGGCTTCTCTCAAGACAGTCCCTTCATTCTGCACATCTTTGTTCAGGATTAGATCCTCTCTTATTCCTTCCCAGAGGCCTTACAACCAACCTGCCCATCTTTCATGATGATGTAGAAATGGACTGTTAATAGTCACTACCCTGGTATGCGCATAACAAATTGTCCATTGGAAGATTCAGAAAGAAGAGTTTGCCAGTAATGAGTCAGCCCCGTGAGGAAACAACCTGTGGCATTTGCATCTCCTGCTCCTTTACTTCTTCAGCTTTTCAAATGGAAGGAGCTGGAGATGTTGGTGTTTATCCCCTGGAGGGCGACTGTGCATATTTTCCATGCAATGATGGGTTTACACCTACCATTATTTCCTTTCAAACTACATCAGACTAACTCACATTGTTGTGATTTTTAATTTTTGTCTGTGCAAAAAAAAATATATGCACTGCATAGCACAAATGGACATAGCAGAGTGAGAAGAGTTCTGTCAGTTGCTTCACCTTATGGTTAGATAGTCCTTAAACAGCTTTTGGGCCCTGGCTGGGTTGCTCAGTTGGTTAGAGCATTGTCCTGTTAGGCCAGGGTTGCGGGTTTGACCCATGGTTAGGGCACGTACAAGAATCAGCGAATGAATGTATGAATAAGTGGAACCAGTTGATGTCTCTTTCTCTCTCTCCCCGTTTTCCCCCCTATCTCTCAAATCAATAAATTAACCCTCCCCCCCCCAGATTTTTGTTGCAAAAGATAAATTTTTTTTATCTCTTTTGAAAGTGGTAACAGGCCTCTCTCTTGGACACATTTTCCTATTTCACCAGCATAATCAAACATGGGCTGTAGGTCTCATAAGGATTTCAAGCTGTAAGCAGCTCTTTTGTCCCTTGAATGAAACTTATCTCTGGGAAGCCGCTGTTTGGAGTTCTATATGCACTTCCTACTTGTGAATAGTGTGAAAGGCCCCGATACAGAAGTGTGTTTGGTTTTCAGCATCACGTCCTTGAGCTCCAGCCAGCCACTCCCTTGCAAGGCCATCTTGGTGTATGGCACCCAAGGACACACTGACTTCATTGTGGACATCAAAGCAGGATGAGCTTTCCGCACAAGTGACAGTTCAGGGTTTCTAGGCCTCTGGCCCCCCGAGAAAAGTTCAAGTACATCAAGAACCCAAATGTAAATTCACTCCATTTGTTCCATATTCACATGAAAAAACTGAGCCCTGGCTGCAGTGGCATTTACGCTTTTGGACCAAAAGCTGGGAACCTGCCACAGAGAAGGTATCAGTAGGACTGGATCCTTTGTAGGCATGGAGCTGGGGAATATTTAGTTTTGCAGCTGCAGGTAACAATTTAAACTAGATAGCCAACATGGCTGGCCTTGGGCTCTGGGGCGGCAACCATGTGTTGTCTGGCTTGCCACTGAGGTGTTGCAGAAGCCTAAAGGAATTCTGTTACTGTTGTCAGAATAAAAACAAATGATGGTGTTCTTTCCCTTTAGACATTAGTAGGAAAAAGAACACCTCTTTATGTTCACTGCCCCATTGCCTCGCCACCCATGCGTTTACATTGGGCGGTGCCAGCTGCCCCACTTGCCTCTCTCTAGGTGGGTGGCCTCTGGAGAGGAGGGAAATGCCAGATAAACAGCACTTTAGCACGCCTTTCCCCACCCTCACCCTTAATTTTTCCAAATGCCACTCCTGAATTTTCTGGAGTTTTGTGTTGTTTCCAAATTTGTTTCGAAGGAGAGCTTAGAACTTAAAGTAGAATGCGAAGTGGAATTCTTCCCAGAAACAATCTCCGCTGAACTCTTCCATGATGGAGTGCCGGTTTGGGGCCCAGTGGTTTGGGAGGCAATAAGAAGCACACACTCCCTCTTTACATTTGAGATATTGTTGGTCTGGCCCCAGTCCAGGCTGGACTAGAGCTGTGCCCATGCAAGATTCAGTTTTCTGTGGTCTGCCGTGTTCTGCACCACAGGGAGGTCGGCGGGTCCAAAGAGCTGTAGCTGTGGCCCATTCATCCTTGGAGTTTGGGAGGACAGCTTCAGTCAGCTCAGTGCCCCAGTGAGGTCATCAGGCTGCCAATCTGGCCCTCTGGGTACCTAAGACCTTCCTGTCTCTGTAGGCATCTGCTGCGTATCCCAGCTAGCTGGCTGTAACCCACTTCTCTGCCTTACTGCCACAGCCCATTTTTCTGGGGACTGCCCCTCCCTTCCCATCTCAGGATGGATGTCCTGGAATGACCTCTTTTCGTCCTAGCGCCTCAGCCCTTAACTTCCTGTGTCTCACCATCCTCATCTCCAGGGCTGGGCCCCTGCTGGCAGAGGCCCTGAACTTGTCATGTCCCTTGTCTGGGCCTGACCACGGATGATCAGTCCTTGCAGGTACAGTAATTTCTTCTTTGCCCTCCCAAGACCCCTAGTCTGCCTTACAGACCCCTGACCCCACCCAGGAGCTGTCAGATATTAAACACACTCCAGTGACTAAATCAAACAGCTATCTGCCAGATCTTGGCTCAAGCCACACTCTCTCCTGTTGCATTAGGTCACCTTACTCCGAGTGTGCAGGCAGGGCCTTTGAGTCATCGTCATTCTTGCTTTGTCAACCCTCCTGCACCATGAGTATTTCTCCTTGGGCCATTCCTATATCCAGGTGTTTCAAAGCCTCTCTAGACATACTGGGTTTGATGCCTTCTATGCTGTGAGAGTCTAGGGTCCCACCCACAGGGAGTCTCTAGCACAAAATGTGGGGCAGAGGACATGACTCTTTTAAATGGCAGCTTCATTCAAGTGCTCTTTTATTAGCAGTAGGATTGGTAACTGTATTACTACTACTTAGTAGTAGAAGATGTATTATCAGTACAGTAGCAACAGTAGTGTTGGTGGATGTGGTAGTAATAGTACTAGCAGTAGTATCAGCAGATATGTTAGAAGTAGTATTAGCAGCAGCAGTAGTATCAGTGGATATAGTAGTAGTAGTAGCCGGAGAGGCAGCAGTAGTGTTAGTATTTTCATAGAAGGCCTCCTTTGTTTCCTTGTCCCTTCACATTGGGTGTGCCTCACAGGCCCACCATCTTTACCCAATATCATCTGACAGCGCTCCTAGAGTACCTCTGCATTTTACATGTGTTAAGGGGCATAGGACAGCAGTAAGGCCCGAGCTCCGCATTCCAGTTGACAAGCACGGTGAGCGTAACTCGCCGCATGATAAAACACACGCTTAGGATTCTGTGGGCACATGGGAGAGCTAGCTCACCGTATTCCTTTTCCATTGTACATTCATGTTTTCAGAATACCCATTTTCTTTTCAAAATCTATGCTTACTGGATTAACATTTTAGGGAAAATAATTCTGGCCAAGGCCTTAATCTTTAATTTTAAAAATAACTCATGTCAGAGAGTTGATCTGTTTGCTGTTATATGTTAAACACGAGAGGGTCCAAACACCACCCAGAAGTGCTCTTCCCGATGGCTGTGCCCCAGCAGTGACCATCTTCTACCGGGCAGTGAACACACTGTGCTGAGTTAAACCTGGAACTGTGTCCTTCCTGCACCCGGGCACAGCGGCAAGCTTGGGTCACACCTCCTTCTGGCCCCTTTGAGAGGAATGGTTCATGTTCATGTGAGGATGGGATTGGGTGGCCTGGAAGGAGTTTCCATAACTCTCCTTTCCACCCTGGCAGGGCAACCAAATCCTTAAAAAGGTGCTTCTTAAGAGTGAGGAAATTGTCCACACCCCACCCTGGGCAAATGCAACCCCACAAGTGGATTGCAGGCCCCTCCACCCTTGGCCCCAGGTGGGCTTCCTTTTGTGGGGGCTGGCCACAGGTGGTGGGGCCTGCTCTGTAGTGGTCATTCTTCTGCTCCTGGCTCTCAGTTTCCTTGAGGAAGGCTGCGGCTGTAGATGTCACTGCCTCTAGGGTGCTGTGCTTTGGTACCCAGTGCTGCTGTCCAAGGCTGCTCTTCCAGTCCGTCCTGGCTCTCTGCTCACTGTCTCACCCTGGGACATGTGCATGGTGTCACCCCATAAGCTCCCAGTGATCGGGCATCTTTGAGGGGAGCTTCTGTGTGCCTTGCATGCATTTGTGTGCATGCCCTTGTGTGCGCATGCATGGAGGGCCCAGACACCCGGCCTTTGCCTTGGCATCTTCCCTGTTGGTTCTGAATGCTTTTGTATCAGGCCTGGGGCACAGTGCACGTTCTCATCTCCTTATGTTGTCAACATAAACAGCGGTCTGTTCACTGCCTGGTAGAGGATGACCACCTGTTGGGGCATAGCCACTGGGAAGAGCACTTCTCGACCTCTTTGTGTTTAACATATAAGAGCAAACAGGCCAACTCTCTGAAATGAGTTATTTTTAAAATTAAAGATTAAGGCACTGTTCAGAATGATTTTCCCTAAAGTGTTAACCCAACATAAAGCAAATTAGTTACTCCTATTAAATAACAAAAACAAAAGTGTGGTTTAAAAACTAGCTGCTCACATAAAATTTGCTAGTCTACATCATTCTTTATTTTCTCCAGTCTCCCTTTCCCTGATTGGATGGCTTATCTTTTCTTAACATACTCTATTACTGGATGCAGAGAATCATGGAACTACTCTCAGTCTGTATCTTTCTTATGAGGAAAAATATCTTTCAAACTGAAAACAATAGATTAAACGTGGTAAAAAGAGATATGACTCACTAAGAAGCTTCATGTTTTATGCTGAGAGGTGAGTTATGGTCCAGGATCCCGGAGGGCTCCCAGAAGTGATCAGAATCACTGTCCCTCATTTTTGGTATTTGAAACATAGAGAGGCACTGGAGGACCAGAGATGAACGGTGTCTTGATTTTCAAAAAAGAGAACAATGTTGAATTCCAGAAATCATAGACCGGTGAACTGTGGTCACAGAGGACCACATTCCCAGATGGACTTTTCAGCAGAAAGCCTGTAGTCCTTAGACAAAGAGCTGGAAACCAGTGCAGAGATGTCTGTAAATCTGTGGCCATAACGGGTCTTGGCTTTGTCAGGCATACCATACATGACTTATGATGTCATGGTGCCTACCCTAAGGGTAGTCTGGACTGCTTGGTGAGTCTTGCCCAGTAGGTGGGACCTGCAGTTGTGTCACAGCACTCCTTCCCTGATGATCTTGGTCAAGGGCCTCAAATCTTTCCAATTTAAAGTTCCCAGCAGCCGCCCTTGACTGTAGGAATTGACGCTTGAGGAGAAACCTACTTGGCATTGCTAATCTAGCAGATTCGCATCAGAAAAGAAGACAGGGTGTACACGGACCACCACTGCAGAAAGTCCCCAAAGCAGGAATGGAGATGCAGTAAGGAGACACAGGTGAACAGCTTAGGATGTACGATGTAAGCTTGAAAGTGATAGTACTCAAAGAATAAAGAAAGCATCAACAGAACTTACTTGTTGATTGTGTGATGGGAGAAGGAAATGGATGAATTGAAGATGTTTACTAGAGTGTGAGAGGGGGAAATGACATTCTTGACAGATTGGTAAACTGCCTTAAAATGGGAGAATAAGAAAAGTCCCTTATTTTGTAAATTTTCTTTGGCTAAAAGTAACTAAATGTTCCATAAAGTAGAAGTTTTGTAGGTAACACTTCATGTGCTGGTGGTAAATGCTATAATTCAGTTCTTGACTCCTTGGTCGCCTTCACTACTTAATTTACAGACTTTTGATAAAATTGCATTTCTGTATGAGCCCACATGTTAGAAACTCAAGCTCTGTCTCTCTCTTTCTTTCTCTCTCTCTCTCTTTTTGACATTGCTTTCTCACAATTGTACCAGATAGGCACTTACTTTTCTCTTTATCCTTCATCGTAATTTCTGAACAATTTGGTTGTTTTGGCCTACTGCAAATCTGGCTTTTCCTTTGGTCATTCTCCAGGGGCTAAAGGATTAACTATTCTTAATAAAATATTTTAAAATAATGTTATAAAATATGCTTTAAGGACCACGGAGTACTTTTTGGAATGTTGAAAATGTTCAATATTTCTGTTTCTCACATTTTGTTTTGAAAAAATAGTAATTCCAGATGTAGGAGATGGGGGTAACCCTTTGTAAAGTCTTGTCATCACATAACAATGTTGCTTTTTACAGCTGTTATCCCAAGAGAAGAAAATTGGAGAGAGCCTCCTACATGTTTGGTGTAGGATGGTGTCAAAGATGGTGAGGTCCCTAGCCAAAGGATGTTCTGTTTACTGAGAACGTTTAGTGCTGTGGTTTTGTTTGGATGTCCAAGTGGCTAAAAAAATGGGACATGATTGGGGTGGGAGAAAAAGCCCCCTTTTTACTGACGCAAAAGAACTGGGTCACTACTGAAGCAAAGTTTAATATGGCAATCTAAATAGATAATTAAATATATTGAGCACATACACAGACAGAGAGAGAGAGAGAGAGAGGAGGGAGGGAGAGAGAGAGGGAGGAAGATAGAGAGAATAAGAAAGAAAAACCATCAGCCAGATATTTTGGATATATTTTATAAAGTGTGTTTATTGAAACAAAGAATATGAGAAAAGCTTTAAGTCTTTAAAAAGAAAGGAGATTCACCCGCAGATTTATATTAGAGTATTATTGACCAATTTCAAGTTTTCAGAATAGGACAGAGCTGAGAGAGGCTTACTAAGATCCTTGGAAATGACATTTTTAGAGGCAATTTTCTTTTAAGCCAACATACCAGATTTGGTCCTGTAGATGTCAGGGTGGGATAGGTCTCTGTCTGCAGAGGTGTGATGTGTAAAGAGCATGCCATGTAAAATAATTAAGCCAAAGCAAACTAATGACTTGTGAGCAAGAACTTGAAGATTCTTGGTTTTACTATATAATTCATTTTTAGAATATTTTTCCCTTTGTAATACAAGCACTTAATTGTTTTCATTTTCAATAGCATAATGGTGACTTTGTGATGCATTCATGAGAATTATGAAGTTTGGAATGTGACTTTTATTTTAAGATTTTTGAGGGAACTCCTAAAGGCATTTCATTTTTGACCTTTATATAAAATTTGTGTTTGACCACTGCTGGGTAAGGAACTCCAAGTGTGCATTTTTGTTTTGTTTGAAAATTTGGATGTACTGTACAGCATGGCATGGCATAAACAAATGGCAGACTAAGAACAGTCGATTGCCTCTTGTCTGTTCATTGAACAAATTAACATGTAGTATTTTGGTTCTTTTAAAATCCGAGTTATTTATAACTGGCAAATTTAATCATTTGTTCATAGATTTATAAATAAAAATGAGCTCCAAATTGCAAGGGAAATTGCCGATAGAAACAAAATACTAACATGGAAGAAAGAGTCAGGAAAGGGGTCTCAAAAAGGGGGGACAAAAAAGAATGAAGTAATGTGCAGATACTGGCTTTACTGGCATTTGCTAAAAGCAAGTGTAAGGTGGAAGCTCCCTTGGGGACCTGGCAAGTGATGGCATGACTCAAGCAAAGACAGTGGGCACAACCAGAGAGGAGGGCTCACCACCTTCTTGATGACAGCCGATGGGAGACAGGCAAGAGATTTTTCAAAAAGGTGATTCATTGAATAATAATGCAAAGAAAGTTAGTAGCTGAGGATGAAAGAGTAGTATGAGATGGGCACTGGCTAAAAACTTGAACAACAATAGCAAAATTAAATACATGCAGCCTTGAGGAGAAAAAAAACATCTGAAGGAAGCCTTGTTAAACACTTCGAAGGGTTAGGATTTTGATGCTGGGAAGGTTCGCCCTGCAAGAAAAGATGTATATAGTAAGAATCTGACATATTTTGGTTTTGTCCTTTACCCTATAGGCATGTTTGTAGTCCTCAGAACCCGTATAAGGAATAGATTGAATGTGTGTAGCACAAGTTCAGAGATGAGGAACTAAATTAAATAATATGTTAAAAGGCTTGTGCACTCGAGGAACTACCGAGAAAAGTGAGTTATTTAAATGATGTCACAAAATACCAACCTGAGTGTTACGTGAGTTCAGAGAGTGAGTCCCTCTTGGGGATGAGCAACGCTGGAAGGCATCACAGTGAAGGGTGAAAAGTGTGGATTGAAAGGGTGAAAACTGTAGCATTGGAATGCAAACTGTGGAATTAAACTTAGAATACCTTGCCTTCTGTGGGGAGTGGTCATAATCAACATGTGTTATCATAAAAAGTAAAAATACATAAAATATACGGGGAGACATAGTTTTGTAGGAAAAGGAATCTCCAGTAAATATGAAAAAATACTGCTTGGGAAAATGTCAGAAAGTGCATACGAAACAGAATGTTTAGAAACATGAAAACAGTTGGACCATTGAAAGCACCCTTGGCCTTATTTGAAACACTTGACGTAGAAGTGGAACCACACGGGTAATGAAAACACTTTGCTGCACATCACGTAGAGAAACTATCTGGGGAAACCATGGAAAGAAGAAAAGCCAAATGCTGGTCATCTCACCGACAGGGATGGCAAAGACCAGTGCACGAGTGGGTCCAAACTGCTGCAAAAAGAGCAGGAAATCAGGCACAAGGTGTAACAAGTATAGACCGATCTTGCTAGCTGAAGGGAGACGTTTAAAGGACTGTTCAAAGCAAGGGGAAGCAAGTAAAAATGGAGGGGAACGAAATAATTTCCAATATAGTACATAGGGAAAGTAAAGAGGAATGGAATTTAGAAGCCAAAATAGCCATATGAGAGGTAGAAAGTGTAATGTATATCTTAGTGAAGGAAAATTTTCCTTTCTTGGTACAAAAAGCATTGACTAGTGGATCCTTGTCTCAGTTTGGGCTGCTGCAACAAAAATACCATAGACAGGGTGACTTATAAACAGAAGAAATTTATTATGCCCCTAGAAGCTGGGAAGTCCAACATCAAAGTACTAGCGTGTTTCATGTCTGGTGAGGCCTGCTTTGTAATTCATGGGTGACTGTCTTTTTGCTGTGTCCTCACATGGCAGAAAGTGGGGGGAGCTCTCTGGGGTTTCTTTCATCAGGGCACAAATCCCATTCATGAGGGTGCCACCCTCATGACCTAATCACCTTCCAAAGACCCGACCTCCTAGTATCATCATATTGGGGGGTTAGGACTACAACGTATGAATTTTGATGGGACATGAACATTCAGGTATACCAATTTTGTTAAAAAACTTATAGTTTAAAAGCTTGGAAACAAATTTTATTGGAATATTTTCATCACTGAAGCCAGATAATAAGATATTTGTGAGAACATGATTACAAAAAGTAATAGAAAAATATGTGAGCTCAAAGCCTTTGGCTTAAAAAGAGAGTTGAAGGCTGTCAGACAGTAGTCATGAGCAGGAGGGGAATGGGGTGGGAGAATGTGTGTTTCACTGTAGTCTGGGATTAAAGAAAGGCATTTTACAAGACAGGACATGATTTTTAGTTAAAAAAATGAAAAGAAAAAAGTAGTGGGCTGCCTTTGAGCAGCTGAAACATGACGCAGCAAATGTGTAACCAACATTCCAATAGTAGATAGGCAGATTGAGAAAGTGATAGCATCGAGAGTTATGTCTGGGAAGCGTTCCCATGAGCTGCAACCCTAGTCTAGTCCTCTAAGTTCCAAAGACTGCAGAAAAATATATGGAAAATAAAGAAAAGGACATGGCCACAAAGAAGTCAGTTATGGTACCAATCAGAAGCATATTCGTTGAACATTTACAATGTGCAGAAAACAACCTTTAGGAGGAAAACTTAAAAAGACTTTGAAATCAGGACAGAGCACTTGGTAGGTACATGTTGGATGGGTAAAAGAGTGAGTGAGTGAAAGGAGAGCATACCCAAAGGAAAACTCTTCAGGGTGGTTTCATAAAACTAGTTCTGTAAATCTAGGGTGGAATATGAAGTATAGTGCTTTCAGATTGTGGACAAATAAGCAAATGTTTTCAGAATTCAGATCATAAAAATAAAATGATAAGAAAAGGAAGGGAGAGGGAATAAGAGACTGGAAAGGGAATGAAAATTTTAGATGGGCTCATGAATATTCTGTGAATAGATTCTGGAAAAAGCTAAGTGGAAAATTGGATTGGCAGAAGATGAGGAGAATATAAAATCCTGACAAGGTAGGCACTGTCTTATTGGAAATCACTTTACATTTTTCAAAAAATATAATACCCGTTCTTCATTGCACCGTCATGTATATTCAGCTACCACAACTGTGATGCTTGAAACTTATTTTTGAGCTCTTCTGAATCATTGGGAGAAAAATATTATTTAAAATTAGTTGAGATACACACTTCTCAGCAAAGGGAGCTGGCAATGAGAAAAATCAGAATTCTGTTTGTAATAGTTTGAAAAAATAGACAGGCATAGGTAAGCATGAAAGAATTTAAAAATTTTCCCATCGCATGCAAAAATGTTAGGATGGGTTACCATGTTGATAAAGAAAAAGGTAATAATGTTCCAAGTGTGAAAACAAGATTATCAGAGAGGGAGAGAGAGAGAGAGAGAGAGCGTGCTAGCCATTTTAAAAGATGATAAGGGAATTAAGGGAAAATGAAGCCAAATGAATATCTGTGGAAATCTCAAGAAAAAAAAAAATGCTGGTGAACTTTAATTTACTCAACATGTAAGACTTAGGTCAAGGAAGATACGAGGGAGGAAAGGAGAAATCTGGTCAAGGGTCAGCTGTGCAAAGGATGAAGTGAATCTGCATGCAGAGCTAAAAAGGAGCTGAAAGGCTCCAGTTCCAAGAGATCTGAGAACAGTTCACAAATACCAGGAAGCAGGTATGGTCCTTGCATAGTTGAGAAAGGAAGAAGATTGCGCACATGTTGCAGGTATCCTGGCCACCAAGTTACCATGGTAACTCTAAGGAAGGATTATTATATAAATTACTTTGAAATCCCTGATAAAAAGATGCTCAAAAAGATGTCATTGTATCACAGCTTTCAGGGAGAGATAAATTAGAGGAAAAAAAAAGAATGGTATAGATTAGCAAATTTTACAGTGGCTAGTTTTTAAATATGTTTGCTGTGTGATATTTCAGAGAAATGGCTAATTTGTCAAAAATGAAACATGTTAGCAGTGATAATACAGGGAGAACAGAATGTAAATACCTTAGAATGTATTTTTCTGTCCTGGAATGGGCTCCAGAGGGACATCCCTATTAAAAAATGTTCAGATTTATTGGAATGCAAGTTTTAATCATTTTAGTTCAATTAGTATGTTGTAAATTCATGATCTAAACTGGAGGTTATTAAGTAAGAAACAATCTCTGTGACAGAGCCAACTTCCCAGCAAAGGGAACCCAGTGTGGTTCTGCTTTTAATAGTCTAGAGAAAAGTTAGAATCCCAGAGTCTCAATTTTAAAATATTTATTCAAAAAGTTTTAGAATTTGGTGCAAGCCGAAAGAGACATCTACAAGCTGAGTCCAGCCACTAGTTTGCCATCTCTGTTCCAAATTGAAAGCACCAGGGACCCTCATGTAGTGGAGTTTCGTGCTGTGTTGTATCGATTGCATCTAAGTACTTAAAATTAGTGCTGGTACAGTGCAGAACTGGATCTTTAGGGACCATGTCTGTTCTGATTGATTGGTATGGAATACCATAGCAGTGGTCCGATTTTTTAATATTATTCTGCATGTAATTAACACATTTACACACCTAATATGGTGCATACTAATTAAAGCTGAGATACTTGTTATTGACATATTATATGTTATAGTTCATATATGAATGAATTACTGCTTATGATATTTAACATTATCCTGTACCGAACATCCCACAAAAACTCCAAAACCTCCCAAACAACCTGGACAAAATGATCAGGATGTGGCGGTGCTTTGGCAGAGGCCTCTGGATGGACGGGGCGGAGCAGCCCTAAAGGCAGGGATGTGTTCCTCAGGGCCCAACAGGAGGCTCATCACACGCCTGCCATAACTTACTGAATTAGGGCTCTGCAAAAAAAAAGACAAAATATTTGGGTCAAAAATAAAGCCATCATGGAGATGTTTTGCTAAGCTCTGTTTGACTGTCTCACAGTTTAGGGTTGTGCCTGGGTAGGTGTGCTTTTATGTAGGCCTGCTATAAAAATAAAAAAATTTGAAGGATAGATCTGATAAGAAAATTAAAATCCCCTTTGCCCAGTCAAAGGACACATAAAATTACCCATCACACTGTTTTTATCTATGATGTGAAAAGTTACCAAATCCATGGAAAATTGGATTGTAACAGAGTTGATTAATGACTGAAACGTAGTGATAAACCCACATCTGTCCTCTCCCTTTCTGTATTATCGGCAGAAATGCAAGAGTCTTTTCATAAACATAAAGTAGACAACAAATTCTTGGCAAAGTGGCACTTTCACAATGAGGAGGGTACATCCATGGCTTTCTCTGTCCTTGACCACTCTTCACAGGGACCAGCTGGAAGTTGCATTCAAAAAAGAGAAAAGGCAGAGTTCTACGTGGTGTTCGTGACCACCAAGAGTTGGCCCTGTTGGTGGAAAGTCTTTCTTAGTACAATGCTTTGTTCATGTCTGGATCGGCTCTGAAATATTTGGTTGTCTTTCTTGGAGAATGAGGGGTGATGAGCAGGAATTTCCGGAACAGAATGTCGATACCTCTGATACCTGCTGTCGAGGTATTGGTAACATTGAGACGGGAAGGCCACTGCATGCGGCTCTGTTTGTCGCCGTGGTTTACAGTCCTGTCCATACCTCTTCACATGCTCATGACCTGGGCCCCGTCATATTTTGGATGTCAGTAATAGGGCAGTAAACCTGTGGATCCCAATGGCCTTGTCCACCTCTAAAATGTCATGATATAAGGAGCAGGTGCCATGGTTATCATTGCCACAGCCAGATGGTTCTTCGTTCCTTTCACTACATTTTAATTTAACAGCCTTGATGCTGGAAGCAGTTTTGGCATGTAGAGTGTCTGCCACATTCTCTCACATGAATACATATGTCATTTCAACTCAGCAGCTTAGATGATAGTGTCCCCATTCTACAGGGAGGAAACTGAGAGTTGCGGGGGTTCAGTGACGGGCTCAAAGCCACAGAGCAGGTGAGGAATGCAGCAGGATTCAGATTCAGGTCTGCCTCCTCTGAAGGCCTCTTGCTTTCCTCTGATCAGTCTGCTCTCTCACTGGATTATATGTTCTTCAGAGCATAACATCTAATAACTAATGGGAAAAAGGAAAGGCTTCTTAAGGTGGAACTACTGCATATGACCTGATGCATATTTCCCCATCCACTCTGCAACTTTCAGTGATTTAAATTTGGGTTGCATGTATTAGAGAAGAAAGGTGTAGATGTCTCCCCAGTGTGTACATGTTTCATTGTAGCAATTAGCTGATGATACTGTAATTTTTTATTGCCACTATTATTCTCCTACTAAGTGTTATGTTTGTTGAGGACAGAGCCCTAGTAGTTACCATTTATCCCTAGCACTTACTATAATATTTTCCTCAGTATTTATTGAACAAATATGCAAATATAATTAAAACATAATTGTAACAATAGTTTTTTAAATCAAAATTAATTTTTAATTTGAACTGGCTCAAATCTTATTGGTCTGCCTTCCAATATAATACTTTTTAAACTTACTGGAAAATTAAGGGAAATGGAATCACTTAGTGCATTAAACTGTGATGTAAGTATTTGGCATATCCAAATTTTAATGCTGTCTTGGCCGATAAGTTTCTGTAACACTTTATCCTCATTGAAAAGGGGATCCATGTCTAGGTTATGCGGATGGACATTGGGGTCAATTTGAAGGGGGTCATCTAACCTTGAAACTAAAAGTTATGCTTTGACAGACTTTACATCCACTCTAAATTCCTGGTGTCTGTTATTTTAGAAAAAAAAAAAAAGAAATTATAGGTTTTAGCTTTTCTTTATTACTCAGTTGTATTAGACAATTTAAACCATTTTTCCCCCCAATAAAGCAGTTAACTCTGGAGTCTGAGTTTGATTATAGGCTTCACCTGAAAGAACAGTATTCTTTGAAGCTTTCAGAATTTAAGATCTAGTGTTTAAACTGGGGACTTGAGTTAAGGGAAGGAAGGTAGGCTTAAAATGTATTTTTTCTTGCTGGTTGTATTAATTATTTAACAGCATTTTATTGAGTGCCCATCAGGGATTTCATGTAGGTGAAAAAGCTTGTTATCTGCACAGTGCTGCGGACGATGCTCTAAATGGTTCTCAGCAGTTAATGAAACATTTCTGCAATAGAAATGTTTCATTGATTGTTAAGACAAACCCATAATAGACCTTTAAGTTCTTCTAAATATTCATTTCCAGATAGCTAGGATCTTTTCAACTTCACCTCTCCATCCTAGGACTTAAAGTAGTGGCTGACAATGATAGGGGTTACGTAGACATTAGTTGTGTTTGTAAATGAGTGAGTGATTAACCAATGCAATAGTGCCAAAAAGACCTGAAAGGTAGTCTAGATCTCAAAATGCTTGTTCTCTGGGACAAGTTCAGGCAGCCATTCAATACCTTTATAATAGACTTATTTAAGATTTTGAAAGTTTTAACTCGCTTACTTAAAATTTTACACTCATTCACTTTTTTTTTCCTTCACAGGAAGGAGAAAAGTAAAAGAGAAGTTCCACTTTGCTTTAGATTTCCCTTTATGCAATGTCAGCACAGAGAAATAATGTGTGTAGTACCATACCCCTCATCAGTTCTTGTGGGCTGTCCTGTTGATGGTGGGATGCATGGGGTATTCCATTCTGACATCAGCTATATCCTATTTGCATAGCAAAGGCTACATTATAATGTGGTTTCCCTTTGAACTGTTCAGGGTGTAGAGAAAATCAACTTCCACCTTGTCCCAATGTCGATGGTCACATTTGTGTTGACAAGAAAGGGTGCTTAGGTAAGCGATCATTAGCGCCAGTTACTAGCCTTCCCTGGTTTCTTTCTCCTTCGTTTGTTGTGAAGTTTCACCATGGTTGAACATCTGTGTGCATGATGCTGAGAGCTGTTGACATGTTTGCGAGGGAGCATGCAGTGGAGGAGATGAGAACCCAGGGAGACAGAGGTGCAGCCCCTGCCACACCCACAGCTGATCTGAGCAACCACACACGGGCTCAATGTGTCTGGGGATTGCTCTGTAAGTCAAAGGATTTCTTAGAAAGAGGCATGCAATTAACATTCTGAGTCTGGAGAGTGTTTTTGTTGCAAAATTTAAAGTCCAATATGTTTTGAGAGATGCCTTCTCAGAAAAAGGCAGAGTTAGCATTTTGCTTTCCTCATATGTTTCTCACAGGATATCCGTTCCAGGCTCAGGCTGGCCTTTCCCTGCTCCAACCCTGAATCAGCCTTCCTCCTAAGTGTTCTGGGTTCTTTCCTGGAAGGACCGTGTTTAGAAACCAAATTATGGGAGCTAGGTGTGCCTATTGCTGCCGCGGTGTCATTGCTTCTAGACTTCCCAATGGTGTAGTTAATGGTTTCTGTTAGTGAAATGGACATCTGCAAGAAGGGCAAAATTTCAGCCACTGTCACCTGCCTTGTCATGTGGCTCCAAGAGAAGCTGTATGGAGGGGTGGAAACAAAGGGGTGTGGATGTTCAAGAAACCTGGACTCGCGTCCTACCCCACACCGAGCCTCAGTTTCTTTCTGTGTAGAATGGGGCCTTTAAAAGACCCCACCATGGTTGTAGTAAAAGCCAGATGAAATTGTACAACTCTCCTTTCCTTACTCATTTGCACGACAGCCTGGGGTGATTTCTGGGAAAGTTGATGCTTCTACCATTGTTTTGTTAGTTAATATGGTTAGGGAATTGGAGGAAAATTGTACTGTTATTAATTAAAAACAATACTAAAGGGGAAATACTTAATGTATTTTTATTGAGGCTGGAAAGATGGTCACAAATCAGTTTCTGGCAGGGTAATCTTCCTATTGCTTCTCTGTCTATGTAAGGGGGAGGGACCATTTTCAGCTCCCAAGCTGCTCTGTCTGCCTTTATAGTGGCTTCGAACTCTCAGCTCTGTTATCATCCAGGTGAACTGCAGCCACATCCGACTGATCCAAATCAGTTATTTCAAACCTAAACCAACAAGCAGCTGTGTGGGGAGTGTCGTAAAGAGGAATGTGGTTGTTCTTTAGTGGGTCTGGTTTCATTTTGGCATCTCCCAGAATTAGGTCACAACTATTCCAGCTGTCAGAGCATTTACATGTTTCTGGCTTCACATGCCAGTTTCCCACTGCCATTTTAGGTATTTCCCCATGTGTTTGAGGTGTAAGGACCCTTTGACCCAGCTGAGCAGCCTAAGGTGATTCTTTTTGTTTGTTTTGGACCCTGAAATATGATCTTAATGATGTAATCACTCACTTCAGAAACTCCCACCAAGGCCCCTTAATGCTGGTGTCACCTGGTTAAGCCAATTGGGACTCACTGTGGCCTGTAGTTAGCGAGGACATACCACAGGGCTCAGGGCTGTCATTTGTATGCCCGCCCCATCAGATGTCAAAATGTGATGACTTGTGCATGGCAGTTATGGTGAGCCCTCGTGAGGTCAGTTCACTTAGACATAGCTGAATGTCTATGAGCTCCAGAAGCTAGCTTTACCTTTTTGATACCTTAATTGTTTCTGGCACTGGTGGTTATAAATATATAAACTAAATGTCAAATAAGGTAACTAACTGATATTATCATAATTGTGAATGTCCTTTATTTTCTAGATTCTGTATTAACTTAATGCCTGTGAACTATAGGCCCAACCTGTCAGCATTTATCAAAGTACTTTAATGGCAATTTATAGTGTAGGGGGACCCTATACTACAGAATGTATGGACATGTGCTCTCCTCGTTTTATAAAGGTTTTTAGTTTGGCTGTTCTAGTTTCCTGTATTAAATTATCGCACAAATATGTTTTTTTAAAGCATATGCTTAGAGAACTGGCGGATAAAAATTTTCTAACATCAGGAAATGAGTTTTTAGCTAATGTTTTGACGCTGTCTTAAAGTGCTGCAGTAATTTAAAAAATTTTAACCATCAGTGTGTGTGGTAAAATAGGTTATGCACAATCTTTTCTTAAGAGAGCACACTATCTGTGTAACTGGACCTTTTCTGAATGACTCTGGGCTGTCTGAGTAGCCCGGGGAGGCTTACTCATGCCTCAAGTCTAACCCACGGTTACATTGTTCTATTAGAGACCTTGAAGGAGCTTAGAACTCTGACATAATAGTATCATCCTAAATGTTTTATAGAACCATTTGTTTTTCCATTAAGCAGCTATTATGTTTCTTATTTTGAAGCAATCCCAGTGCCATGATTTGGGGAACCACTGAAATCTGAAAATGCTGAAACATTGCAAACTTCATCATAGCCATTATCCATGTCACACCTTGCTGATTAAAGTTCTGTTTGCTTCCAACATTGCAGCTATAGATCAGTTTTCTTTACCTAAGAGGTTTTTAAATGTGTGTCACTGCAAGCCTGCAGCGCAAGGAGCCAGCTCCCCCCGACCCTGGTGTGTGGGAGGACTACAGACTGATAAGGACCACTGAAGAGAAGGCTGGCTGCAGGACACAGGCTGTGTGAACACGGAGATGCTTTGGAAAGATTCCTCAAGCTCTCCTGTTTGTCTAATCATGCACATGGCATCTCTGCACAGGGAAGCCCTGGGATTACAACTGTGTAATCCAGGGTGTATTTAAGAAGAACACATCTGTCTTTATGTGTGTTGTGGATGTTGTCAGAACTCAGTGGCAGGATAACCCTTTTATATTGGGAATCCTTAATGCCCTGAGAGACCCTCTTTCCAAAGTCCTTTCTCTGGCCTCCTTTGAGGTGCTCCATCTGCCATGTCACAGCAAACGCCAGGAGGCAGGCTGCCTCCCTCCTCACACCCTGCTTGCACCTCCAACCCTGACAAGCCAGGACAGAAGAGGTCTGCACATTGTCCGCCCTTCACATTGCCAGTGTGTATGACAGGAAAGCCACCATACCCGCTGGGTACAGGAAATCCTTTCTCCTGTGGGCATTGTGTCATTTGTGCCCTCGTCAGCAGCCACTACTCTCACTGTGAGGTTTTCTTTGTGGCTAATCCTTAGCTGCTCAACACAGTTTGCTTTACATCTGGTCTGGGACTGCCGTCTCCCAGTGGAGTGCGGCTCTGCTGCCTTACGCCCTTTTACAAATTGTGGCATAGCTTCCAACTTTCTAATACTTCCATATCCTGCTTTTAAAACTTTGTATTAAAAATACAAAGTTTTAAAAATAACTTAGAGAAAAGTTGCAAGAATTGTAAAAGTAAATAGAATACTTTCCAAATAGATTCATCACTTGCTTACATTTTTCCCCATTTGTGTTTTCTGTCTTCCAAATCATTATTATTATTACTTTTTTCTAAGCCATTTGAGTGTAAGTTGTAGAAGTTGTCCCCCTTAGCCCCTCAACATTTCAGCCTTGTATCCCAAAATGATGATATCCTTTCACTAAGTGTATTATATTTATTAAATTTAGGAAATTTAACATTGTCATAATTCTATATCCAGTACACTCTTCAAGTTTTGTCGATTAGCCAAAATCCTTTGTAGCGTATTTCCCAGTGCCAGCGTCCAGTCCAGGATGATACATGCGTTTAATTACCACGTTGCCCTGTCTTCCTTGGAGGCGCCATTTTTCTGCTGGATGCTCTAATGTTTTTGCAATGTTTTTGTTTTTGTAATGTTTCTGCATTCGACTCAGGGTCACATTTCCATTAGCATGACTCTAAGGCTGGGCTGGAGGATCCTGGGGTTAGAGGCCTTGTCTTGCTTTTCATGAAATGTGATTCAAGGTGACAGTGATGGACCTGCTCAGGAAGCTGGTCATGACATGTCCATCTCACCGCGTAGAGAAAGTCAGCTTGACATCTCCAAGTGCTTGAGCATTGCCTGGAGCTTGATGCTCTGGGGATGTTGCAGTCTGTCAGCTCTTTGCCAGACTCTGCTGCTAAAAGAGCTGAATTGGGGAGTAGCTTTCAGCTCTTTATCTCGGTGGCGATCTTTTGCTGTGTAGGATTTCCCCGGTGCAGGCCAGTGCATGACTTCATTCTTTAGCGTATCAGCCATTCCCGCTCTGGCGGGCAGCCCAGTCCCGTGCTTGCTGTGTAACTCTTGTGAACTGTCACCATGGGCATCTATTCCTCCATGTGGTGGGCTTCTATGACTGTCTCAGGGACAAAACTGACAGATGGGTGTGCACAGAGCTCTTCCTGCACCCCAAGGGTAACCCTGATGGGCACGTTGGCTTCCGGGCTGATGATACTCAGGAATTCCTGTGAAGACCACTGAACCTGGTGTTCAGTCTAAATCTATTCCCCTGATGATGAAGAGTGGCCCTTACTGAAATTGAATTAAAGTGACTGGTTCAAGTGTCTTTTTTGGGCAGCTCCCAGAACCCAAGACTGACTACAGGATAAAGTACTGTAGGAATGCTGATGGTAATTCGGAAAATAAATCTACTTGCTCACTATTTCCTCACAGAATGTGCGAGGAGGTAGAGACTACTCAGGGCATCTCTGCCTGTTTCCGCTTTCCTGAAAACTCAGAGATGGTACCATGTCACCTTTATAGCCCTTAGTGGTCAGCTTTGTTAGGACCGTTGGCTGAGCCGTACCCTAGTTATCAAAATAGGCTTCACTGACTTTCAGTGTCGAACTCTGTCTGATCTGATTGTGTGTGTGGTGCTCACATGTTGGTTACTGTGATCTTTTGTGCAAGTATAGGTGTGGGTCATTTCTGAGTTAACAATATGAACTGTAACTGTACACAATGTTAGTCAAGGAAACGGCACTCTCTCACAACGGGGATGCCGACCTACCTCCTTGATCCTTTTGTTTTGGGCGTCTTTGATATTCTCAGTTATTTAGAACATATTCCAGACCTTTCTGGCTTTGTTGATGTACTCAGATTGCCTGTGTAGGAGAATTATGCAATCTGCACATAGGAAATAAATCAAATTTTGATTGCAGTTGACTCTTCACTCTCTTTCATCTTTTTGTGATTTTCTGCCTTCCTACCTTTCCCTCTTTATCCTGTCCTTCATCTCACTGAAAGGAAATGAGGTCATGCTTCACTTGCTCCCAGATTACTTACATTTGAACTTGAGGCATTTGGAGCATAGCTGAGACCTGAGAAGGACATGCAGAGCTCTCTGAACCCTCAAGTGGTGGTGAAATCATGCTGCAAAGCCCAGTGCCTCTTACGGAGTGCCTAGCTATGCTTAGTGGTGTCAGCATTCTAACACGCATTGCTTTTTAGTATCAGATTAGGAGGTGAAGAAAAATAAAACACAGTAGGAGACAATAGGAAAAGCGTCAAAAGGATATCCCAAAACTCAAGAGACCTTGCTTCCTGAGCTTATCTGGTCTGGGGCCAGTGTCCCTGTTGCCTCATAGCTCTAGAGGACATTGTCACCATAACCTCCCCTCCCACCCCTGACCCAATGCTTGAGTAATGGGGAGGGGGAGGAAGGAGGAAAGTGAGGAAAGAAGGGAAGAGAATTATATGTTTGAGTCAGTGGACCAAAGTAGTGTATAGAAAGTTTCCATTTTAAAAGCATAACTTTTGGATTTAAAGAATTAATTTATGGGACTAGAATTGCCATTCCTTGATTTATTCAGAAAAGTAAGACACGACAATGCATCCATCAAAATACGTTATTTCAACCTTTTACTTCTTTCTCCTCTCCCACCCCTCTGCTCGTGACCTCCCTCTGTCGCTCTTAGCAGTTACCAGAGACTTGTACTTGGATGGGGGCTGAAAGGGGGTGAGGAGAGATAGTTGCTAAGATTTCCATTTTCAGCAGAGGACGGTGCAGCCTGGGCAGCTGACCGAGTTAACTCCAGAGGACAGAATTAATGATTCTCCTGGGAACAGCAAACATGTTACTGAGAGCTGAGAACATTTATGGTTTACAGCTCCTTAAAAGTTTAGTCTATGTTCCTCCCGTGAATAAGGACCACAGTCTGTGGGCCTTCGGCCTCAGAAACTCATTAACCCAAACTTGTCCGAAGTATGGATTGAATGCCAACTCGGCACTCATGCTGAATTCCTGATTTGGGAGAGGGTGGGGACCACGTTCTGGAGCATTCTGCTGGGAAAGTCTCTTACTTAGAGCACATGCTGGGAATACAGCTGCTGGCCTGACGTTACTGCCAAACACCTCTGGGGATGAGGATGTTCTGAACTTGGTCTTTTGACACAACTTTGACAGATGTTTTTGCTCTGAAAAAAAATTCTGGCCTACTTTTGTTTTTAAAAAATAGTAAACATTTAAATTTAATTTGGGTTTTTCTTAGATTTATAGTTAGAGATTTATTTTTACTTCGTTTTAACATAGGTAGTCCAAGCTTACATTTCTTTACAGTTTATAACATAACCCTAATAAGTGTTTGCAAGAAATGATCTTCAAAATAATACACTTCAACTATTTACCTTTTCATTAATGATGTGATTGGTGAAGATTTTATTATCCCACATAAGAGGGGTGGTTTCCCTGTACTTGTTGATTGTACAGCACACTGTAGTTTCTCATCAGAACTTAAGTCCCCAGTTTTGAAGTGCTAGGTTAGGTGTGATATCATCCCATAAAGTGGTCCAGGTGGTTTTCTCTCTGGCTTGGAGTAGAGAAGGATATGCCAAATATTCTTTGACTCCATTTCCATCAAATGCTTCCCACTTTATGGATATTTTGCAGGAAGGTTTGAAGAGCAAGGAGGATTCAGCCCACTAAAGTTACCTAGTGGGGAGAAGTGTGAGTCATTTAACTAAAGTTTAGATTAATAATTTTGAGTGCAGTGCTCTGGGCCGCCACTCTCCATTCTGCCCTCTGAGGAGCTCCCTTATGCTCACGAGGTCCATGGAGCAGGAATGGTGATTGACTCTTTGCTACACTCAAAATGAAATATTGACTTTATAGCCTAGTTTTTGACAGGGAAGGCATCTCAGTGTGGGAGTGGGGGACCATTAGGACTGAGTGGAAAATTTAGAAGGGCAATAGATTAGGACAGCTGGAAATGTAGACCCTTAACCTGGAAATTCCAGGTAGGCGATATTAATTAGTGCAGCTGGATCAGGAGACATGTGTTTCCCCTGGAAATATATTGTTTATACTTTCCTTCCCGTCGTATGAACTCCAGACTCTTGGGGTCAAGTGCACCATATTTCCTCTTAGTAGAGTAGCATGACTGTGGGATGAAAAGCATCTCAGGGGTTGCTAATCTCTGTGTAATTTTGTCCAAATAAAGAGTAGAATTCAGAGTGAGGAACAGAGAGAAATAAGAAGATTTGAAATTCCCATACCTAAGTTATGCATGCCTATGGAACATCTAAAAAATTACTTTTATTTTCTGATTTACTATATATGAACTTGCCAATTGGATAGTTTAGTTACCACTAACCTGGGGTGGGGGGAGAAGCATATTTTGAAGTCGCCCTTGTGCTGTCGGCCATTGGAATGGCTGATGGTTCAAGTTCAGAGGAAGCTTATTGTGAAAGGACCTAGAGCTTTGGGAGTAGACCACCGTGCAGTTCTCTTCTCCGCTCTGTGGCTGGGAATGCTGGGTTCTCCAGATCTTTGAAACTTGAGCACCTTTCATGGTTTGGTGATGATCAAATGAGAATCTGAGAATCTTTTTCCAAGGCTCCTAGTGCACATATTAGATGCTCAAAGAACATTGGCTCCTTTCCCTTCCTTCTCTCATGTGGGTTCAAAGACAACACACTGCATTGTATTGAGATCTGGGGTAGGACCGTGTGCAAGAAGAATGGAGGAGTGATTCCACAGGGGGAGCCATGGGTGCCTTGAGAGTTTTTGAAATTCCTTTAACAGGATTCTCTGCGTCCTGGCTTCTCACTTGTTCGCAGCTGGAATGAGGAGTCCATTCTGCCCTGTGAACCCACTGTGTGGTGGTCTTGAGTGAGTCATTTCACTGTCACTCTTGAGGCAGTCAACATGTCCATGTGCTGCTCTGGCCTCTGTAGAAGGCTCAGACGTCTTGTTTATGTTTAGAAGCGTGCTGAAGTTCCTGCTACGTGACAGGCACTGGACAGGGCACTAGGGATGAAAATAGGAAGAAATGTGTGTATTGTTAGGAGACAATGTCTGGCCAAGGGCCCAGATGCCTCTGCACCGATTTTCCTCACACCGTCTTTGTGCGGCGAATCTCGTAGGAAGTGGTGAGGCAGTTTTCAAACAAAGTTTTTTTTACAGGGATGGCACTCAAGCCAGATGCCAGGGTCACTTCCCAGTAATGCAAATCCCTGATGTGTGTCTGAATTCCTTAAGCATTCCCCTTGGGTGGATTCCCTTGGGAACAGTGGAATATCAGTGCTTTCTAGGAGTGATTTAAATAGAGCAATCTCCCTATTTTTTGTATCTTTCTTCCTCATTTATGAAAGTTGAGCCTTAAATACATTCTCTCTCTCTCCCCCGCCCGCGCCCCCCCCCCCACTCACACACACTCACACACACAGAGAAATCAGGAGAATGCAGTGAAAAATAAGTAAGCAAGCAGGCCCCCAAATCTGGTAGGTGGAAAGGGAGCAGACATCAAAAATTTTTTCAGAGAATCCAGAGTTGGAACTGAACAGTAAAGAACTTGGTTGCCAATTTCTAGAGGAGGCAACCCATTCTGCAGGAATGTGAGGGGACTTATGTGAGCCAGAGAAATCGGTGGTGTGTTCATCTCTCCCTCCCAAGGATGGCAGGGTGTCTCCTACAACTGGCGTGATTCTCCAGCAAAAATGCTGTTGGGAGAACATTGGGGCTTTAACAAAAGTTAGCAGAATTTGTGAAAACATGTTTTTTTTATGTTTTTTCTTATTGTGGTAAAGTATACATAATATACAGCTTACCATTTTAACCATTTTTAAATGTGCAGTTGAGTGGCATTAAGTACATCCCCATTATTGTGCAGCCACCACCACCATCCGTCTCCAGGACTTTTGTCATTTTCCCTGACTGAAATTCTGTACTCACTAAACAGAAAAATACTAACACTCTATGTCAGTATGAGACACACAAACTCTACACTTACCTCTAGGAAACCCAGGAAAGAGGAGATTGTCTTGTAGTGTCTGTGGTGATACTTGGTCTTTGTTAAATATGAATACTTCGGGTGTAGGAGCTCAGTAAGTTATGGTTATGGGGCCATCCTCTGCAGAGAGGTTACTTGTAGTAGTAACACAGGGGGAGGTGGCATGGAATAGAGGGGTGGCGCCTGGCTTCAGAGACCGGGATAGAGATTTAAGATCAGGTTGCACGATGACGTACTCTCAAGGACAGCAACATTCAGAGTGGGCACAGCTGTACATGTCACACACAACGAAAAGGGAGCTACTTGGGTACATGATATATTGGTCAATGGCCCTACCTGTGCAACGCATGTCAGTTGACAGCAGTCGACCTCTAATTTCTGTGTTCCTTACATTAGCAGAATTCAAGAAGATTGATTGACTTATTTCAATTTAAAATTATAGCATTTTCTCACAGTTTCAACACATTCTGAACATAAACTGTTGCTTCTACTTTTTTTTTTTTTTGAACCAAAGCACTTGAAAACCGTTTACAGATGACTAGACAGTGGGTTTTCGCTCTTCTTGGTGCAATGAACTGTTTCAATAAAGATTTGCTCTGGGTTTCAGAGGGAAATTTTATTATGTCAGTTTCTTGTCTAGACAGCAGAGTAAAACAAAAGAGAAAAGATGGACCATTTGATTCCTTCAGCTCCTTAGACTTTTCATCACGTGTTTTGCTCCACCTAGATTTTGTAGATAAACCTTTTTAAAAAAGCATTATTGTTGATGAAGTGCTTTCAAACAATTTGTTTTAGATTTGCACAAAGTTTAGAAGAAACATGTCATGTCAGACTACAGAGTGAATCATGGTTTGGTCATTGATGGAACCACCTAAATAGAGCCAATGAGCTGAAAAACAATATAAAATAATTAAGACTGAGCGGCTGGGTAGGTGGAGGAGGAGGAAATGATGATTTGTCGAAAGGAGAACAAAGGCTGTAGAGTATTGCCCTAAAAAGGTAAAATACACAAATTAACAAGATGGAAAAAACCAGTTTTGTGTGTTTCTGAAAGTTTAGTGAAGTGCACACATCAGAAATCCCTCCAGGGCCAGAGAGGAAATGAGAAGAACCTGTTGTAGGCCCTGGCATCCAGATGTCACTGAGAGTTTTCACGTAGTGAAGTGCCCTGGGTTGCTCAGTATTGCCGGTTAATGTGAACCAATGTTTTGGTTGATAGATCAAGGCTGCATATACCTTACATGTATTTTACATTTTTAATGCAATGAGATACATCTGCCACTAAAACTGTACTGAACATAGCTTAATCTTTACATTTCCAAAAGTTATTTGATGATTATGGATTTAAAAAAGGAAACATTTAAAAATATACTAAAACTGCAGTGTGTTTTTTTTGTTTTGTTTTTTTTTGTTTTTTTGGTATGGTAAGATTATCAAAAGCTCTAGTTAAACTTAAATTGAAATCTATGGCTGAAAAGCTAGTATTTTAAAAATTAATTTATTAACTTATTTTGGTTATTTCTATTTGTTGGGTACTAGTAAAAAGATGTTAGGCTGCAATCCACTCAACCAGTCTTGCACTAAATATGCTGAATAGCAAAGACATGGCGTTGTTGAATAATTGTGCAGCCTGAGTAAATTAACCTTTGAGGAAGCGCAACCCGTACTATGAATTCACTTATTTTCAGTCCATTTCAGGGTATGTCGACGTAAGTGGTTTTCAATTTATAGCACTCTGTCTGTTCAAAATGCATTTCATTCAGATGGTTATGGATTGGATCCTATTAACTTTAAAATACATTTCAATCACACACCTTTTAATTTAAGTTACCATATATGGTAAGGTAAATACTTCTGTTAGCCTCCAGCTGTAAAGGCTTTCCCATGAGTACTGAGACCTCATTCATTGTCTGAGTTGCTGTAGCACAGGACCTAATGCATAATAAGCCATCGGTCAATCCTCATTACATAGGTGAAAAAAACCCTTATGTTCACTCTCTGAGGAGCCTAATGAAAACAGTAACTCAGTTTCTTTCAATGGAAAAAACAATTGGATCTATCTGATTTCAAATGAAATACATGTGTCCTAGTTGAGGGTTCTGTAGCAGTACATTATGCATTGATCAAAAGGTGAATAGGAGGTTTCAATAATTTGCCTATCACAAAGGAATATTTTCATGTATATACATATACAGACATATGATGCCTATATTTCTTTGTGAAAGTAGGATCAAAAGCAAGCCCAAAATTTTTATTACAAACAATAACACACTAAAAAGATATGGTTGGCCTGGAGACATTGCAATTTATATTTTAATTAGTATGCTATTGATTTTTTAAAAATAAATTTATTGGGGTAACATTGGTTAATAACATTATATAAGTTTTAGGAATGGATGCTGCTGATTCTTAACATGAGGTTAATTTATGACTTAAAGTCCCTTTAATAATTCAAGAGAACAGTGATTATGGCCACACATGAGTGATTAGCGTTGGAATCCAACTACTAGAAACAAGTGAAGAAAAAGCAGCTCAAAACAATTATCAACTGGTATTTTATCTGCAAGTCATAAAATGAATTGGAAGGGAAGGTCATTTTTCCTATCTTGTCAAATCAGACATTTTAAACCAAAGAAAAATCCACATTGATGCTCTTAACTCTCAGGTATACTATCTACAGAGAAACAACTGATCAGCATGAATTTGGCTGATTGCATCATTATTATTTTAATCTCCTAAGGATTTCATTTTTCATGTATTGTCTGGCCAGGTTCTCCTTTTGAGTAGTTGTATTAGCTTTTGGCTCATTCATGTTTAATTTGTTTAAAGAGCTTGCTCAACTCATTGCATTTAGGGTATCCTCCCCGTGTTCTGTGCTCATTATTCCCCCTCTTTTAGTTTATCTGTTTTTGTTCTTGTTAGTTTCCACTTTGAATAATGACTTGTTCCCTCAAATACAGTAATAATAATGGACTGTTCTAAATTCGAACCTTTATCTAGAAATTAACATAGAAATTTGAACTTCAGAATTGGCAATTTATAGCAAAGACACTGA
This sequence comes from Mormoops blainvillei, assembly GCA_004026545.1. Taxonomy (NCBI): domain Eukaryota; kingdom Metazoa; phylum Chordata; class Mammalia; order Chiroptera; family Mormoopidae; genus Mormoops; species Mormoops blainvillei. The sequence continues at coordinate 58,349 of PVJD01003493.1, read as the reverse complement.
AGGTTTTCAAAGAAAGAAATTAGCTGCCTGTCATCAGATGGTCATCAGAATGTAAAAATATAGTTACTAACAACACATAGATGATTTTTGTTTCCAGTGAGATAAACTTCACTAGAAAGTATTTATTTTGAACTGTGTTCACTCATTGGTTCACCCCGACTCAACATAGATTCTTTGTTTAATTAAGCATTCATAGTAAGTAGTAGCAAAATTCTTTCCGGAATTTTCTAGATGTTAACATGCTCAATATAAGTGCTTTGCCATAGGAAACCATATTTTTATTTCCACAGATTTTCTAAAACTGTTGTATTGTATACACAGTAGGTAATGTGGGAATAAGTATTTTAAAAATGTAAATGAAAAAATAAACTGGAAAATGGACAAAACTGTATTTGAACAATAATAAAAAAATTTAGTTCAACTAAATTCTACTTTATTAAACCCTGAAAAAAAATAAACTAGGGCTATTTGTGTATCATTCAAATTGAAGGGCCAAAAAATGGAATGAGTTATATTTTCCATATTTTATTAATTTTATATTTATTTTCATAATAAAATACGAATGGCTTAAGTCTGCTAAATTTTTAAAAAATTATCTTGGAAAAGATAAGAAGGTTTCTCAAGTTGTGAGATGTGTTGATATAGTATTACATTTGTCAGTGGATTAGATCAGCAATCTTCAACCTTTTTCATCTCATGGCACACATAAACTAATTACAAAAATTCTACAGCACACCAAAAAATATTTTTGCTGATCTGACAAAAAAATAGATATAATTTTGATTCTTTCACACTGGACGGCTATTGTTGTGTTGGCTGTTGTCATTTTTTCATTTGACAACCTAAGGGAAAAGAGGTCAGTGCCCCTGACTAAATAGTCAGGTATTGCATGTTTTAAACATTCTTATAGCACACTGGTTGAAAATTGCTGGATTAGACCATTGGTTTCAGTAGGTGCTGGTAAACTTGAGGCTTGATTTTTATTTTTATTTTTTTTTAAGTCTTAGGAGTAGGACTCTGCTGAGGAATATAGTGAAGTGTGGTTTGAAAATGATGACTTTCACAAGAACCTCAGAGGCATCTGTAGCATCATCTCTTGGCCACAGTGTGAATACCACAACCTGTCATTGAGAAACCTCAGCTTTGACCAGCAAAAGTGCAATTTCCTTCTGTGGCTTACCCCATTTTTTTCTTCTTTCACTCTAAGTGTTATACTTGTGTTTTTACATAGGTCCTTTGAAAGTGCCACTTATGACTGGCAAATAACATTTTAGGTCTACCATCCATTATCTTCCATAAAAAATTCCAACGAACTTGTTGAAGATTTTAGTTGTGGCCCTCCTCAGACTTGCATGTGCCCTGGAAGCATGTCACACAGAGTCCTTCCAGATGGATCTTTGACCTTCCGTCACATACAGAGAGGGATTGCCACACTACATCTTTGGATATTTGTTATTCCACAGAGTTTATTATATGAAATTTCATTCCATGAAATTTGTTTACATTTTGATTGAGTGTTCAAACTTGGTTTTAAATACTAAATCAAGTAAGGGGGGTGGGGTGATGGCGAGTGATTCCTCTGAGTTTGAAGAACTATACTGCAGCATTTTAGAATCTGTCATTTATAAAGAATGCAAATCCTTCCATTTATTTTTGAAAAGTACTTTACAAATGAGTCTGGCATTTGAGACTGAGCACAGGTATGAAAATTACACTTTAGCTTCATTCTGTCTGGCTGGGATTGGTCTAAACACGCATATTTTTCTGAAACATGTCCCATATCTGACAAGAAAGGTGAACAGCTATGATTGCTATCATGACAGGATATTGTATAGTCTCCTTGCAATGGAAGTAGCAGTAAGTTAACTGATACTATCATATGTTTGTTTGCTGCAGTGCGTGGTTAGAGTCTACCTAACAAGAGAGAATATCCATTTTACTATCCTTGGTACTGAAAATATTCTGTGTCTTCCTCATCATGGAGCCAGGTGTCCAGTTGTGTTAGAGTGGCACGAGAACTCTTCACCATATGCCCCAAATCTGCATTTTCCACTGCGCCGGTATATGTTCCTGTGGTTCAATTCTCTGTAGATTTCTCAGTGTTCCTCAACTTTCTGTGTATCTTTCATCTCCATATTGATTCACATTGCTTCCTCCCTCTGGCATGTCTATGTTTGCCATCCCAGCTTGCGGCCTCTCACCCACACTTCAGGGTCCTGTTGACCTGCTACCGCTATGAAGCATATGCAGTGTCTGGCCAGTCCCTGGCGTGGTGACTAAACAAATGCTCATCCTCTTCCATCTTTATCCCTTTCTCTCAGTGTATCACCCAAATCCAAAATAATGTTTTCTTCTTTAGCATGTTTTATTTTTACAGCGGCAGTAACAATTATCCTCCCAAGTTATTTAGTTTTGTAGGTATTTTTCTCCCTCTAGACTGACGTGTACATGCAGGAAGAAACCATGTCTTATTCATGGTTTGTCCTATCACCCACGACAGTACATGCACATCAGCAAGTTGATATTCAGGTCCATAGCTCCAGTTAGACATTTCATGGGGGAGGAGGTTGAAATGATTGGCTGAATTAAAGTTTGGGGACTTTCTGCTGGGTCAATAATATTTCTTGCATAAGGATTTACATTATTTCTCACATCCATGAATATAATTATGAGTTAAATAAAGTTTGATTAAGAAGAATATGAGATGCACAGTGTGAACTGGAATAAAAATCCTCACATGAAGTATGTCTAATTGACAGAATTGCCAACTGAGAAAATGAAACTCAGTTATCTTCTCCTATCATAAAATAAGAAACATTCTTTTCTTCCCTCCCTCCTCTCCTTTTCTCCTCCTTTTTCCTTTCCCCTTCCCTTCTCTCTCCTTCCTACCTTTTTCCGTTATTACTGATGGACTCACCATCCTTCCAGTCACACTCACTGGATACCCCTTTTCTGCACTTAACACTAAATCGTAGCTACTCTATCTTCCCAATCACGTACATTCTTCCTCTCCTTACTTGGATTCAGTTCCCAGTCCCCCTTGTCAGAACTTCCTGTAGATCTTCCCAATTCCCATGTCCTTATCACTCTAATCTACTTCACACAACACTCTCAGAGGAATGTTACTGAAATGCAGAGAAAGGATATGTTTCCCTCAGTTCAAAACTTTTTCTCTCTTTTTTGGCCTTTTTAAAATTATATTTTATTGATTATGCTGTTAACAGTTATCCCAGTTTTTTCCCCCTTTGCCCACCTCCACCCAGCACCCCCACCCCCACTCCCTCAGGCAATCCCCACACCATTGTTCATGTCCAGGTGTCCTGCATATATTGTTCGACTACTCCATTTCCTATACTGTACTTTATATCCTCATGGCTATTCTGTGACTATTTGTACTTCTTAATCCTCTCACCTCTTCACCCATTCCCCCACAACCCCTCCCATCTGGTACCATCAAAATGCTCTCCATATCCATGATTTTGTCTCCATTCTTCTTATTTGCCTAGCTTGTTTTTTAGACTCAATTGTTGATAGATATGTATTTTTTGCCATTTTATTTTTAATAGTTTTGCTCTGCTTTTTCTTAAATAAGTCCCTTTAGCATTCCATTCAGTAATGGTTTGGTGATGATGAACTCCTTTAGTTTTTTTCTTGTCTGGGAAGCTCTTCATCTGCTCTTCGATTCTAAATGGTAACTTTGCTGGGTGGAGCCATCTTGGCTGTAGGTCGCTGCTTTTCGTGACTTTGAATAATTCTTGCCAATCCCTTCTAGCCTGAAAAGTTTCTTTTGAGAAATCAGATGACACTCTGATGGGAAATTCCCTGTAGGTAACTAACTGCTTTTCAGATTTTGTCTTTATCTTTAATCTTTGGTATTTTAGTTCTGATGTGTCTTAGAGTATCTCTTTGCATCCGTCTTATTTTGGACCCTCTGTGCTTTCTGGACTTGCCTGTCTATTTCCTTTACAAATTAGGGATGTTTTCTTTCATTATTTTTTCAAATAGATTTCCAGTTTCTTACTCTTTCTCTTTTCCTTCTGGTACCCTCATGATGCGAATGGTGGACCTCTTCAAGTTTTCCCAGCGACTGCTTACACTATCCTCATTTTTCGGATTCTTTTTTCTTCTTGTTCCGATTGGTTGTGTTTTACTTCCTTATGTTCCAAATTATTGATTTGATTCTCGGCTTTATCCACTCTACTATTGTATTTCTGTAAATTGTTCTTTATTTCAGTTAGTGTATCCTTCATTTCTGACTGATTTTTTTTCTGCTGTTGAGGTCTTCACTAAGTTCCTCGAGCATCCTTATAATCAGTGTTTTGAACTCTGCATCTGATAGATTACTTATCTCCATTTTGTTTATTTCTTTTTCTGGAGTTTTGACCTGTTCTTTCATTTGGGCCGTGTTTCTTTGTCATCTCATTTTGGCAGCCTCCCTGTGTTTGCTTGTATGTACTAGGTAGAGCTGCTATGATTCTGTGTTTTGGTAGTGTGGCCTAATATAGTAGGTGTACTGTAGGGTCCAATGGCACTACCTTCCTTATCACCCAAGCTGGGTACTGGAAATGTGCCCTTTATGTGGGCTGAGTACACCCTCCTCTTGTAGTTGAGCCTTGGTTACTGTTGGCAGGTTAATGGGAGGGATTTACTCAGGCCAGTCAGCTATGAGGACTGGCTGTGTCCACTGACCACCAACCTCTGCCCTCCGTGGAGGATCAGCTGTGTGGGGGCAGGGTGGTGGTGCTCCAGTGTGGTCTGTAGCTGTCTACTGGTTGTGCAGGCTCTAGGGTTTCCCAGGTGGTGCAGGCCAAGGTCAGCCCCAGCCTGTGTTCTGTCTGTGACCACCCTGTCTGAGCTACAAAGGAACCTGAGGTTGCTACTACTTGTGCTGGGCCTGGAGATTCCTAGGCAAAGCCAAGCTGTGAATCTGCGCTGGCTGCTGCTAGTTAGTGCTAGGCCTGGGGCTCACTGAGACTCCCTGTTGCTTGTTTGAGAGGATTTAGGAAGTTGTGAAGCATGAGCCAAGACCAGCCATTTATATGGAAAAGTCACTGTTAACAGCTTGGGTAGGCCCGTGAGTTAGGTGGGGTGGAGTGTCAGGGGGTCACCAGGGCAGGGCAAACAGTGCTAGCTAGGTTGGTGGAGTCTCAGATATGGCACCTACCTGCCAGCTCTGTGGCTCTGTGAGGGGTGGGTTCAGAAAAGGGACAAGGGCCTCTGGCCACCTTTCAGTCTGGGAGAAAGCTTCTCCCCAGCTCTTGCCTTGATACCACACACTTTAGTTCCTCCCTGCATGCCACAGGTGCCTTTCAAGCTGCTATTCTGATACGGAAGCTCAGAGGGAGTGTGTCTGAGTAAGCCTGTGTAGGGGTTCTTTAAGATGAACCGCTTGGGACTCCAGAATTTTATTCTGTCGACTCATCCCCACAGGTTTTTGCAGCCAGAAGTTATGGAGACTTATCTTCCTGGCACTGGAATGCTGGGCTGGGGGTTTAATGTTGGGCTGGGGCTCCTCACTCCCGAGATATCCCTCCAAAATGTTTATCCACCACACGTGTATGTGGGGCCAGCCTGTGCTGCATCTCTACCCCTGCTCCCAGTCTGGATGGATTGGTTTCTTTAATTCTATAGTCGTCAGACTTTCATTCATCTCAATTTCTGACCATTCTGAGTGATGGTTGTTCTGTAGTTTAGTTGTAATTTTGAGTGGTTGTGCGAGGAGTTGAGCTGTGTTTACCTACGCTGCCATCTTGACCAGAAGTCCTCAAAACTTTTAAATGCTCCCAGTGCTCTATTGAAATAGAAATCATTTTGCCTTTTATACAAGGTCCACATTGTCAGCATTTTTCTATCCTCTCCAACATTATTTTCTCCAATATCCTCACCTTATTTAAGGCTGACTGACACTGAAGTCTGCACTTTTCTCTGTGCACATAAACTTTTCTCTAAGCAAGTTCATGCTCGTTTGTCTGGTCACCTCGTTTTGACTGTTAACCTTCAGAGCACAGCTCCTCTTCTGTTAGACAGTAAGCTCCTTGACAGCACAATTCATTTCTAAACCATGTTTTTATATTCCAATTTACAAGGACAGTGCCAAGCACATGGTAATTGCTCATTAAATTCTTACGGAATGAGTGAGAGTAACATAGTGTTCAGCCAGTGCAATGGGCCTTCACTTATTTCACAATTTTCTAGAAAAGGGGCATTCACTGTTCCCATTTTAGAAGAGGAATATATCCTGTTAGGATGGAAACAGAGCATTTGGAGGGGTTGTACAACTCTGATCACATTTCAAACCTAGGTTTGAGTAGGTTGGTGATGTTGCTAATCTAGGGAGAAAGTAGCAATGATTTAAAATATTGTTCCTGGGAAAAAAGTGGTAATCTTGTTACCAGTGGTTTAACTAAACTACTTTTGAGTTACTATTATTATACCTGTAATATTTCACTAGTGGCTTTTCTTGTTTTTATTGTGTTACAAACTGTAGGGCTCCTTAAAGGATCGGGAAGTGGAACACTATAGGAAGCAGAAAATGGACTTCACTTTTTTCATATGAGCCTTCATACCTATGTGCTAGTTATCTTCCACTTCCCTAGACCAAGTGGAGCCTTCAGGACATCTTTTGAAAGATAACTCTTGCTGATGGGAAAACCATTCTGCATTAAGTCCCTCTTGATAGCTGTCCAGTAAATGTATGTAGTGTGGTGTTAGACTACTTGGTTTGGAAATCTTCATTTAATGTAGTAATATATACAGTGCATTTTCTGGATCACAAAAGGAAAAGCTTCATTAAGTATTCTTTAAGTAATCCTTTGACTTGAAATTTAGACCCTGTTAGGAATTTCTCTGAAGGCAGAATGCAGAGAAGATCATGGGATGGGATCAGAGGATGGCCTGAGCAGGAATTCTTTAAGGCCAGGGCATCAATTCTAACCTCTTTTTCAAATCCACTTCCTTGCAGAAGTGTGGCACTTTGGCAACAGTATTTTAAAGATAACAGGTTGCTATTATGTTGCTAAGATTGTGATAAAAGGATGTTAAAAGAAACAATGTGAAGATGGGATTCACATACAAGGGTGAGGACAAGAGACATGCAGCGAAGATGGTCAAGGGAGTCCACTTTAAGTTCTTTCTTCCACACCAGAAAGTCAGGGACACAGCCTTGGGCACCTTCTCAGATGTTAGAATGAAGTCTCTTTTCTTTCACATTCCCCCTCCTGCCTCTCCTCCTCTCCCTCTCCCCCTTCCTTTCTTTTTTCCCTTCTTCTTTTCCTCCTCTTTTTGCCCCTTCCTCTCATTCTGTCCTTCCTTCTCTCCTTTTATTTCTCCTCCAGACCTTTACAGCATTGCTAAGCGCACACTACATTGCCTTTGTCCAGGGGGATTTTGTAATATTGATGGGTATGAAGAAAGCACACTGCACTTCTGTTTAAAATCATGCCTTTGAATTATATGTTAAACTTGAAGACTGTTTATGCAATAGATTGAGCTAGAATTTATTTATGACTAGAAATTAATAAAGAAGGTACCTATTCTACCCAGGTGTTAGAGTTTACAGGAAACTTGCTATCAGCTTTTAAGATAGCAATTATTGATTCTTTTTAATATCAAAGTCATTGGTATACAAAGGAAAACACAGAAGTTAGGAACAATGGACCATGGTTGTATTGCATTGGTGTGAGGCCTTTATGCTCAGGCCATTTGACCAAGACCTCAAATTCGACTCCCTCTCTGCCTCAGGAATTGGTGGTCTTACCTGTTACCTTCCCACCTGGCACCCATGCCTACCTCCCAACCAGGACCCTGTGCCATCTCTTCCTCATTTTGTTTTCTTCTTAGGAGGGTATATCTCCCTGTCACTTCCTTTTAAAAATGTTTTTGGGTCCATCCTGACTACTGGCAGTGTCCCTTTTGTGCCTGCCCCCCCCCCCGCCCCGACCTGTTCCACACACCAGCTGTTGCGTGCTCTTGGGCTATGCTTTCGCTCACCTTTGCCTCTTTCCTACAGCAATGCCTTCTCCCCATGCCTGTCTTCTCTCACTGCTCCAATAGGACCTGCTCTAGAGAACCCTGCGTTCTTTGGACAGGGCACAGGGAGCCTTCCTCTGTGTGTCTGTGAGACTCTTCTCACCTCCCTTGTAGGGCTCATTGTATTATATTTTTCACTTCCTCATCCCACTCACTAACATGTTCAACTTTGTATTCTTTGCGACAGGGGCTGCCTGACCTATACCAGGTGTAGAATAGATGCTAGAGTCTTGTGATCCCTTAGGTAAAACTGGGCACTGAGACTAAGTGGGAGTGAATGGATGGCCCAGGCTTATCTGGGACTGCTTGCATTCCTGCCCACGTACCCCTCTGTGGGCTGGACTCGGGATTCAGGAGAAAGAAATAAAGGTGGATATCTGAGTGGCAGTGGCCAAACTGGGGCAGGGGTGGCGGGGGGAGCAAAAGCTGGTTCGTAGTTTGAAGCCATAGAGAGAGGAAAGATGAAAAACAAAAATAGCCAGGAGATCTCCATGTACTCCAACCTAAAAGAGGAACTGTACATTTTTCCAGAGTTGGAGGAAATAGTCCAATATTTTTTTTTTTCATGCCTGGCTGGTAAAATTTGCTGTTCTTCAAAGAGTGGCTGGAAACTCTATGTCTGTGACTCTCGTGTAATTGTCTCTGATGAGACGAGCCAGTGTGGAAGGTGGGGAGACTGGAGGGAAGAAGGAAAGGTGATGGATATATGGGGGAAGGAGGAAGAGGTGGAAAGAAAAGCGTTCAGGGACCCTGGAGAGAATAGCCGAGGGTGAGAAATCTACTGGTAGAAGATTTTCTTTCTGAAATTAGGAAATTTGAGGTTCACCTAGAGCCAGAAAAGTTTCTACATCCACACCTTTGCCCTGGACAGTCACTTGTTCTTGGAGAACATTCCGGCGAGCGTAGGAGGACCCCTGGGCTGGAAACTTGCCAAAATCAACTCCTCTGCATTTGCACATCAGGCCAGTGAGTCAGCAACCAGCAGGAGAGCCCCCGTGACTCCCCCGGTTCCAGACTCCAGGCAGCATTTCTATCCATGGGTCCCAGTGGACACACTCAACCCACCAACTCGTTTCACACACAGCCAAGTGAACCCTTGTCACATGGCAACTAAGTATACTCACATCTGTTTGCAGCTGGACTAGACCAGTGACCTGGAGGTAAAATGCTAGGCTTCATTCTTGTCCAACCTATTCCCCGCGCAGGGACATTTAATGTCCACCCCCACTGAGTGGAGGAAAGGGAAGAAAAGAAAGAGAGTCGACAGAAATTGTCTGATAGGGGAAAATGAGACCAGAACCACGATCATATGTTGATGGTCAGAGGAGCCAAGCCAACGCCCTCTTTTCACCCATGCGTGTTGTTTGCTGGGAGCCCTGTACAGGCTCTGCAAAGTCGGTCTCTAATGAGAACCAGAGTAGAGCATGCATCTCATGTGCACAATCCTTGGTCTCACTGCAAGAGAAAGAGTTGCTGCACCTCAGAAGTTCAGTTTGTTTCTCAAATGTTTCATGTGAATTTGTTTTTTTGCCAAGAATGTATCAACACTTGTAGTTGTTTTCAAATTAGAGCAGAAATATTTTGTAAGTCTAAAAAGTAGTAAGGATGTTCAGTTTTCATGTTTTCTGTGATTGAATGGAACAGAGAGTTTATTTAATTTAATTAAATTCTCCTTTCTGTTGAGTTAATGATGAACAATTATGTTTAGATCTTTTGAATCACATCTATTTTAACATTTATCACAACGAAATGATGATAATGTAATAAGAAAACAAATGCAGGTGAAAGCTCAGGGATTGTTAGCTCCTTGGAGATTAATCACTCTTAAATCTACAATACCAAGCATATTTTTGGAAGTTCAAAAATGTTGTGCAAATGTAAGCTTTTAAGAAATCTTTATTTGTACTGCAACACTTGGCCCGTATTTTGCTATTTTCTTAGTAATTTTAAAGTTCTTTGCATACTTTTTGGGGGATGCATTTTATTAAAGAAGTGCACAGCTCAATGCATTTTGCACAGAGTGAACATACCCATGAAACAAAAACCAAATCATGAGCCAGAATGTTTCCAGAAGCCAAGAAACCCCTTGGGTCTCCTCCCCATCACTAATAGCCCCCAAGAGTAACCACTGTCAACTTCATTTTGTTTTGGTTTGAACGTTACATCAACATAAACGGAATCACCCAGTGAGTTCTTCTGTGCCTGGCTTCAGTTTGCCTGTATTGCGCCTGTGAGATCTGTCCCCGTTGAAGCCAGTGTGTGCACAGTGTGTGCAGTGTGGAGACGGGTCCGCTGTATGAACACATACCATTGTATATTTCTACTTTCTACTGTTTCCACTAGGGGCCGCTGTGTATAGTGCTGCTATGAACACTTCCGAGTGTGCCTTTTAAAATAAAATTTAAGTAAGACAAAATGAAAATAATGTAAGTTCGCTGCTCAGTGAAATTTTACAGATGCAACCATGCACCCATGTAATGACCATCCTGATGAAGCAGGGAGTGTTTCCAGAAATTTCCTTTGTACCCCCTGTTAGTCAACCCCACTGAAGATCACTGTTGTTCTGACTTCTTTCACCAAAGATAGTTTCACTTGTCCTTGAACTGTCTGCAATGGGACCATCTGGTGTGACCTTCTGTTGAAGAAGTTTTGAGATTCTCTTTCAGGGCAATCATCTCAGGGTAGGGAGTACATGGAACTGTAGAGAGTAGTTTTCCAGACCCTCATGGTAATAAGCAAAGTTTTAAAACAAGAATTACCCCAAATAGCATATGCTAGTTAGAAATTACAAACAGAATGGAAGTCAGGAAATAAATATTAAAGTCCTTCACATATATTCCATACTTTTTTATGTTTTCTTATCCAAAAGGAGTGTGTTTGTTGCCTGTTATTTATTTTTTGGTGGTTATCTTTTATTTACCACACTGACTTTTTTTTGTAATGAAATAGAATTAAAAATGATAGAATTGAAAAGCTCAGACTACAGCAGCACCTGATGAGGGCAAATAATGTTTAATTAAAATGGTTGCAGTAATAAAAATGTATGAACCTGACTTTGGATGCACACAGGTTGGCATCACTGTGAGGCATCCACCAGGAGTGGAATTTCTGGGAGAGTTGTGTGTGAAAGCTCAGCTTCTGGAGATGCTGCCCAACAGTTTTCCAAAGTGGTCCTCCCCCTTGAGAATCTCACCAGCCGGGTCTGAAAGCTCCACTTCCGGTTCCTGCACACTTTTACTTTCTGCCCAAGTAGCCCTAGTATATATTTTTTGTCTCCATATATTCCTTTAGTTGGATATATACTTATTCAAAAGATTCTCTGAAGAAGTGCTACCATCCAAGAGAAAATTGTGGTAGTAGTATCACCACAAAACTATTTTGACATTTTGCACAGCATAGGGAATGTGAAAAAGAATTTGAAAGATAAGCTGTTTAGACTTGGCAGATCTCCACATGTCCCTATTTGGTGGGATGTGAAACGCATAAAAATCATTAAAATTGTGATGTTAAAGATCTTATCTCCTATCAGAAGCAAGAACAGAATAAAATATTAAGGATTTCACTTTGCTTAACTCATTCCAAATATGCTTTTGTACAGTAGTTATGTCACAGATAATAAGTCAGCATGATAGTACATTCTCTCTCTCTCTCTCTCTCTCTCTCTCTCTCTCTCTCTCTCACACACACACACACACACACACACACACACACACTCACACTCTCACAGTAGTAGGTGTCCTTTGGTTAAGTAAAAGGCACTCTAAACAGAATTAGTCAGCCCTCCCCTTCCGGCATCCCCACATGGAACTCACGTTAATGTTGAGAAGAACCCTCTCTCAACAGAGAAAACCCTCTATAGAACAGAGAAAGACCGGAAATAGGCTTTATTTCACATTAAAGCCATTGACCTCCATTGTTTCCCTTCCTTCTTTGGCAGTAGTGCTCTTTATCATAAATCTTTGGGAATTAATAGAACTTAACATATTTTATAGGATTAATGCTGATGGTTTGGCTGAAAATCTTTAATTGGGGCATGGCAGAAAATTTGAATAATATTAATTGCTTTATCATACCCTGAAAAATATTGTAAAGAGACTTGTATAGAAGATAAAAGCTATGTGCTTTGGGGATTACTTTTTTGTACCTTTTGCATTCCTTTCAAATTGTATTATATGTTTTTGGTTAAAGTTGATCTCTGCTGTTGAAGTGGTGTGTGCCTATGTGTATCTGACAAACTTCTCTGAGAAGTGGTGTGTTTTTTCTGTTTCAAATACAATTAATTTAGTTCAGCTTCCATCTGGAGGTCACTTATTCAACTCTCATGGTAAATTATTGGCTCGATGGTCTACTGGAAAGAGGCCAAAAAGGCTGTCAAGATTGACTTGGTTTTCATTATGTTCTACAGTTTTAAGGGTATAAATGACAATGTTTCCCCACTGAGAGCTTTCTGGGGTTCTCTTTTCCCCAATGGCCCTGGTGACTCATGCAGCTTTTGGCCTTCAATGGTCTCTTTTATAAGGGAGACCAAGACTCACAACTCTTTGACCTTTGGGATCTTCAGCCACATTCCCCATGACCGACTTGTCTGTCATGACAATTTGGCTTAAGCAATTGCTTTACGGGAAGAAAGCACAGGCGTTGCTGTAGGGACTTGGAGCTAATTTACTTGACACTAGTTCTCCAATGAGGGGAAAGGCAGAAAGAAAGAGTGTGAGTACTTCACAAAATGTACAACTTCTTCCCTTTCTAGAATCTGAAACAGATGGGATGGGAACTCGTTGAATGAGGCCCAATATATTTCAGATGTTGGGAAAAATGAGCAGCCTTGCGAATTCCCTCAGATGTGTAGCCAGTAGGGAGCTGTTTGAGTCTGTGAGACTATGTATATCTTTTGATATTGCTGAGAGCCCCAGATGCAAAATGTAATTCCTCAGGGAGTCATGAAATTTATGACATAGCCTGTAACGTGTAGGTCACCAAACAAATTATGAATCTGCATAACTCATATAGTTTATTTGCCCTTTCAGACATAGTAATTCACAATGGAAGATTGAGATTTGCATTACTCAAGGCCTTTATATTAATTAGCTATTTCACAGTCATATATTACATGTGATCAAAAGGGGATGCTCAGAGTATCATGGGTGTTCTCTTTAGCTGTGCATCCTTCAGTCACAACTAAAGTACCTCTGTATGCCAGGGTGACAGCCAGCATGGGCTATTATGTGACAGCAATTGTAAAGGACCAGAATAGTGATATTTCAAAATAGATTTTATTTAGCAAAGTAAATGTGCAGCTTATGATTTTTGCTTGTTATTCTAAAACTTTTTTTTTTTTTAAGAACCATTTACATTAAATGCTAGGCCACCTAGGATGTGAAACAAACATCATGCCTTTTGTTCTGAAAAGTTGAGCATAATTTAGATATTCTTAGAATTATCAATTCTTAAGGTTTTAAAAATAGATTTTATTTATTTATTTATTTTTAGAGAGAGGGGAACGGAGGGAGAAAGAGAGGGAGAGAAACATCAGTGTGTGGTTTCCTCTTGCAGGCCCCTCACTACGGCCCTGGCCCGTAGCCCAGGCATGTGCCCTGACTGGGAATCGAACCAGTGACCTCTTGGTTCACAGGCTGGCACTCAATCCACTGAGCCACACTAGCTGGGGCAGAATGATCAATTCTTTGGAATTGCCTTCCAGGACCAGAATTGGTACTAAAAATCCCCCAAATGAATAAAGCACATAAGAAACCATGTATGTCTTTGGTCTGAGAACTGAGAACAAAATTATGCTTGATATAGGCTGGTGGGGACAGGTTGAGGGTCCTTTATTTCTATGGTAGAGGCTACAAAAAGGCTTTATTTTTTATTTAATGTTTTCCTCAGTGCTTGTCATGACCCAAATGCCACCCAATGCAAAACTGATTATTTGTTACCCACACGCTGGGTGTATTTCTGTAGCAAAGACTCATAAGCAATTTGACCTCAAGATCCACAATTGTGCCCCCGTAACCTCTTATCTGGGGTCCCCTGTCATTAAGGCATTTACTGATAGCTTAAGGGAACAGTCCCAAGAAATTCATTTTTATGACTTCCCTCCAGTTGAATAAAGATAAGCCTCTGAGATTTTATCAACATTTCAGAAGAGAAAACTCCAGAATCACCAGATAGCCATGTTCTGCTTCAGTCATTGGATTCCCGGTTTAATTAGAAGTTTTGAGGAATTCTAAGTAGAAAAACCTATGCTGCTTTAGGCTGTTGTTGGGTTTCTGCCAGCTAAGCTCACATGGTAGGTAGACAAGTAAATACTATACAAATGAATGAGTCTTAGCCTGGTTTGGTTTTCCTTCTGGTCCCTGTAAGAATGAAATGGAGTTTAGCAGAATTTAAAGAGCAGAGGTGTGTTTGTGAACCTGGTTCAGAAGCAGGAAGGTTGTGGGGAATGGGGTAGTAAGAGAGAGGAGGCCAACCTGCAGCCCCAGTGACTGGGAGCTGCCTCACCTTTGGGCTTTCCTGGTCTGGAGGCTAACGTAGCAGCCCTGGGCAGCTCTGGGGACCCATGCACCCCTCAGAACCTCCATTCTTCTCAGTCTGGTCTGGTGATCTGGAGTGGTCTCACATTCATTGCTGATTTCCGTTTTTGGTGTTTTTTCCCACAGTGCCGTTACGCAGTAATACATTGTGAGTTGACATGCCAGTTGCATTGGATCATTATCTATGGTGGCCAATGTAAGGTTGGTTAAATGGACACTGCCATTGCCACCGCCAACAAAAGAGCAGTAATCAGGTCCTACTACGCTGTTTCATGAATTCTGAGGTGCCCATTTACTGGTATTTTAACAACTCCGAAATTGGGGTAGATCTAACAGTTGATGACGTGTCATTGTACAATCAGTGCTGTTCTTTATTTCCTAATTTGAGTTTTATAAGCGATGTAATACAGTCTATACGAGGCTCATTGAGAGGGTTTGGTCCTGCCCCCAAAGTGCTCACAGGGTACTGGGGAGACATACATGTAAAGGACTATAGGGAAACACGATAAATGTCACAAAAGAGGCATGTAGTCAACATTTTTTTAAATCCTCAGTCGAGGATGTATATATCTATTGATTCCACAGAGAGAGGAAGGGGAAGAGACAGAGAGAGAGAGAGAGAGAGAGGGAGAGAGAGAGAGAGAGAGAGAAAGAAACACTGATGTGAGAAAACATTGATCAGTCGTCTCCTGTTTGTGCACTGACCAGGGACCAAACCCACAGCCTAAGCATGTGCCCTGACTGGGACGCAAACCCGTGAACTTTTGGTTTACAGGACAACACTCCAACCAACTGAACCACACCAGTTAGGGACATGTCGTCGTTTTATGAAAACCCAGGTAGGGAGCAGTCAGTGCTCACCTGGGGACTGGACAAGAGATGATGATGTTGAGTGAGGTACAGCTCTTGAGTCTCTCAGTACTTGTATTTGTGCATTTTGAATGAACCTTCTGGAATGCAGGTTTATGTCTTTGGCCACCAAACCCAGAATATGAAGCAAACTATAAACATGGATTGGTTTAAAATATTAGAAGGTTATGAGAGTGCATGCTGAAAGTTGCCTAAAACGTGATCCAGGGAAGGAAACAAAACCATAATTTCAGGAGGCCAGATTGTTGTCAATTGTCCCCACCTCCAAAATATAAAATTAAGAATGCTTACTGTCTTGGAGGGACCTTTTAGATTTTCGTTTATAAAATACCTATTTTCAGATGTAGTTTTTAAAAAAGATTTTATTTATTTTTATAGAGAGGGGAAGAGAGGGAGAGAAACATCAGTTGGTTGCCTCTTGCATGCCCCCAGCTGGGGACTTGGCCCACAACCCAGGCAGATATCCTGATTGGGAATCGAACCAGTGACCTTTTGGTTCACAGGCTGATGCTCAATCCACTGAGCCACACCAGCCAGGGCTAAGGTGCAGTTGTTTTATGCAGATCTCCATGGCAATGGAGCCAAGACACATGTATTGTTTAAAAATAGACTTCACATGATCACAATACTATTAACAGCAAAAAACATATCACCTTAAGCAGAGTTTAGCTATACCTCTTTATCTCAGACTTAACAGCTCATTAAAATTATTTTTATCACACCCTCTTACATTCTGTCCACAATACCTCTGACTGTTTTGGCTTATAATTTGGGTTCTTCTAAGGAAATTGCAAATGTATGTAGGTACTGTCACATGTCTTTTATGTGTGTTGGAAGTTTCACGTAATAGAAGTTGAACTTGTGTGCTAATTTCAACCTCATCCTTGCATGTTAAGCCTCCCAACTCAGTTTTCAGTCTGTATAATGGGGATGATAGCTGGTTGTTTTCAGTACATGGTGGGCATTTGAACATATCAGCTCACTTCCTCTCCAGTTTTTGTTACACGCTTAACTTCTTTTCCATGCAGTTCTGACGTTAATTTATATGCTAGAAGTGAACTACAAGGAACGTTTTGTTGTTGACTATTCTTTAATTGAACATTCAAGCTTTAATTGAGTTAAAAATCAGTTCTTTAGAGTTTGGGTTTAAAAATAAGCCCCTTCATTTATTTCCTCTTTGCACAAATGTCTTTTGTTTTGGGGTTTATTTATTTATTTATTTATTTTTTGCATGCCTGCATTTCCCTGGGAATGAGGGGGTCACAGCATGGACACTGCCCTTCTAAGCTGTCTCCCATGGTCTCAGGTCTTCAGTTCCTAAATCAGAAGTGTGACATTTTCATCACCTGGCAAATACGTGTTGTGTCCCATTAACATAATCTCTTGGAGAGTCCACTTCAAAAAGTATACGTGACAGTCTTTGCTTTTTGGACTAAGCAATGCTATGATGTGTTGCACTCCAGGACTGCTATTTTGTCTGTTAGGGCAAGAGACATGGACCATAGGGAGACAAGTAGGTGACAGTCCCATTAGCACCAATCCAGTGATCACATACATTAAAACCATGCTTATAACAACAGGGGGTAGGACTTTTCCCATTAATAGGTGAAGATGCCAGAATCATTTCAGTCGAAATACGGATCTCAATTTGCAAAAACTCTTACACTTAACAGACTTTTTTCCTCTTATTTCCAGGGTGGTTGTGCTGGCTCTGGCTGTGGGAAATGTGACTGCCACGGAGTGAAGGGACAAAAGGTGAGTAGCCAAAACTTCAATGACAACAATTCCTTTTGAGTTGCTATCTCACTTTATTAGAAACTACATTGAAACCAATCAAATAATCAGCAATTCATGTTAAAGCCTTATTACTATTTTAATATTTTCCCCAGAGTAATACAAATGAAGCAAAACCAGGTTTAAATTATTACTAAGGAATCTTAACAGTTATTCCCCAGAGATTAAAACAATTAGTGGCAATTAATGTAGGAAAAGGGATTTGGTTCATTTTTCTCTTTTGACTCTAGAAGGAACAAGTGTTTTTGGAAAAAAATGTGTTGAGTCAATAGTATTCTTAGGAATCAATGTGTAAGAACAAAAGTTAGCTTTTATTCTGAAAAAATAAATTTCTATTGAACTTGTGAGCTTGCTACAGACCCTCAAATTACTATGTTAAACAATATTTAATTTATAACGTACTTGTCTAGATTTATTTACAACAGTAAATATTTATTGTCCCAATGTAAAGTTAAAATATTTTTCTCTAATCCAGTTCTCCTCCTTCATCTCATTTAAGAATCATAGCTCATTTTCTTTGGAAGACAAGTCCTAGCTGTGTACTTCAGATATGAGAGAGGATGCCTGTGTGGTTTTTACCCAAGGGGCAGTGTGTATCCCTAAACTCTCTGGGAGTCACTGTGGAAACCAGGCATGGCAGTGAGAAAACATGGCCCGTAAACCAGCCAGCCTCCCATGTGGGAGCACACGGCAGGCTGAGGCGATGTGGACTACAGGGAGCCCCTGTGGGCCGCCGTCTGCTTTCGGGGAGCTGAAGGTGTCAGCTGGGCCAGCATGAGAATTTTTCTCTCATTCATGGCCTGCTTGAAGTTTTATGGGGTCCCAGACTCACACTTTTGAAATTCAGCGAATTCTGTTTTACAGAAAATGGTGTTATTTCTTTTTTTAACTACTTGCCAAAATACCAATGTTATTCTTTAAAAAAAACATGCCGACAGTTGGTGGCACTGGTATTGCCTGGAGAGCTTTTGAATAAATGAAAGATGTGAAAACATTTTTGTATCTTTCATTATCAACTTTATCAACTATTGGGTTGGCCAAAAGTCTGTTTCGTTTTTTTCTGTAAAATAAAAGACACATTTTTCATTTTCACTAATAACTTTATTGATTTGGGTATTTTGAGTATGTTGCTATTTCCCATGTGATATAATGTTGATTGTTCTCAATTAATTTCTCAATTTGATCTCCATCAACTTCAACTGGTCTACCTGACCATGGAGCATCATCCAGTGAGAAATCTCTAGCATGAAAGTTCTAGAGATTTTGATATCTTTGATCAGCCATAGTAGCTTCTCCATACACCGTACAAAATTGTTTTTTGCATTTCAGTTGCATTTTTCCTTTCTTGAAATAATAAAGCATAATATACTGAAAATGTTGCTTATTTTCTTCCATTTTTAATGTTGAAATGGCTACACATTAATTCACCAATTTTGATTTTTTTTTTTAATGCACGCTTATGACAGCTGTCACAATACAGTCTAGCAAAATTGTTTCAAATGAAGTTAAAGACAACTAAGTGCTACTAGAACCATCTTATAGAAAAAACCCTAATGAACTTTTTGGCCCATCCAGTATAATTCATCTTCATGGGCTGTTCATTCTCTTACTTGGGGAGTTTTTCTAGCTAGGTCAAGTGTGCATTCTCAAGGGTTATTTTAAAGTTAGAGCAAGTATGTTCACACCACAAAGATCCCTTTTTTTTTTTAATGATCTAACTTGAATTACATATAAGCCCTCTGCACTAACAAAAAAAACTTTACAACTATAAAAAGTAGAACATTTAGATGTCAACAAATAGGAAACGAAGGCCTATATCAACACTACTACGTTTTTCTTGTAACTTAAAGCATCAGGATTTGGAGAGGGGCAGGCAGAAATGGCTGGCAATTCTCACTCTTAAAAAGACAGGTCCATTTCACCGACCTTCCTGATTTCCTCTCCCATGTAGCAGCTGACCCTGGTGGCGCTCACACATGGCTCTGGTGCTTTTCAGACTTCCTGCTCTCTGCCTACGTTTCTAGCTTGATTCATTTTAGTTTTTACCCGAATCCACCCATTAATATATAACTAAGTAGAGTAATCCACCTGCAGCTTTCCAAATATTTTCAGCTGACTTCTTCATAACTTGATGACAGCTAGTTGGGAACTTGACCCACTTCAGTTCAGAGTTGTTCAAACATTTTTAGAAATGGCAGGGTCACACCTGAGTCACAGACAGCACCTAGCATCCAACCTAGCAAGGAAAGCGCCTTTAAACATTTGTTGTCAGAATTGAGACTTGATGAAACCCTTGCTGTGGCCCATACACACTCATCTGGCCCTGGTCGGTGTTCCAAGTGACTTGGAGGAGGCCCTGTTTCTACCTTGGCTTGGAAAGATCAAAGGGCAAGAGAGTGTTAAGGAAGAAGACGTGCCCTTAGATTGTGACACTTCCTCGTGACGAGGGCTCAGGTCAGCCTGCTACTGTGACCAACCCAAGCCTTGAAATTGGAAAGCCCCAGAGTCCCCGTTGGGACTGAGGTAGAAGGTGTAGAATTCTGCATTTACCGGCGAGTAAATCAGACGTTCAGGACCTAGGGGCTCCATGATCTTTCCTGGCCTGACCTTGTTCCCTCACAGCCTCCTCCATTGCCCATTTTCAGTTTTTTATGTCATTATTAAATAAAGACTGTTTAAAACAATAACTTACTGGGTTGCTGTAAATCAAACCATTCAAAGTCTAATTATTAAATGGATTCCGAAGGCCTCTTGAAATCTAGGGGAATGGCTAAATGGTTTAGAATTACATCTTTGCAACAAAAAGCAAAGAACTAACTATCTTTTCTTCTTTTGAGCGTAAAGATTTCAGGTCCCATGATTCACATAGTATGAGCAAGGAAGTGGTCCTTCCTCTCATGGGAAGAGGAAATTTTAAACTTCCACTTATTGTCTTGGAAGCGATGTTAAAATAATTAGTTTAATGATTGATACACCTAGAGCTTGACTGAGCTGGGATTTCAGATCCGGTTCCATTTGTCTCTTCCCAAGGTCACATAACAAAGAAATTTATTCTTGGCTGACAGGTCAGTAAGAAAAGTTGGTCTTCTGCAACTACCACCGACTCCCACACATTCTCAAAGCAAGTCCTAGACAGGCTAATTAGGTATAAATGCAAAATGAATAAAGGGTTTAGAATCACAATTTAAATCTAGTGGTTCAAAGGGCAGGCCTACTTTTTGAACTGCTAATGTCTTCAATTGTCATAGGAGCTTTTTGCTATTCTCAAATGTCTACAAATTAAATGAATTTTGACTTGTATTAAAAAATGGGATAATAGCAGCCATAGAACTCAGAAAGAATTAAAGTTACCTAACTGGGACGGAGTGTCACTGCCTTAGAAATTTGGAAATCATTGTTTCTTTTCCACATGTCTTTTCCACTTCTCCTTGAAAAAACACTTTGACATACTGGCTGTTTAGAAGTCACCAGTGGAAATTAATTGGAATATCTCCAGTATAAGTTGCCAAATCCCTTTTGGCTAAGTCCTGCTTTCCATGGAGATGTGATTAATGGACAAAATGCTTTATATTCTCCAGATAGCTAAGTAAATGCTAAGGGAGCAGATTCTTAGTCATTTTATAACCCTGTAGTTATCAATATAATACTGGATATCTTATTCTGAGTTCAACAGTTCAATTCATGAGTCTTTCACTGGATTGTAGTGTCTTTGCTGAGTTGTTTATTTTCCTACTTCCCTGGCTGGACACTCATGTCTTCAGATGTTTTCTCTTAGGTAATTAATTTGGATTTGTACACAATGGCTTTGTGTTCTTCCTGAGGCCTCAGCAGTGTGAGAATGTTATCTGCGTAAACTGATTAGGGTTTTGAATGAGTGCCTACTCAGAACTAGCCAAGAGTTAAGCTCCTCTTTAGCTTGATAACCTGATTTTCTCAACTGTTTGAGATGATAGGAAAGGCCACACATTCCCAGAAGCTACTGCTATATACTTAGAAGTTAACCTTTTCTATTTTGCTAAACTAGAGCTTGCTGAAGAAGTTTTTCAAATATTTTAATCATGGGAGTCCACGTTTACATAAAGCTGTCATTTTATTCTATGACTCTGCAGTGTCTAAAAGAAAGAACTGCATGTTAAACTAGAGGTAAGAGGTAAGACACATGCAATCAATTACAAGTCACATGTTAATTGTCAAGTTCTCGGAGAAATGGTAGAGAAAACAAATGCTACAGTTGTTCTGAGAAGGGAGTAATCCCTGTGACCTAGGACCATAAATAAAGGGGCGGCTTCTTAGGTGATTAGGACCCGGGCAAATTATGTATTCACTAATTCACTAGACTTGCTTGGGTGTAGAATAGGGTCATCTGTCACATGTGTGCGTAAAGACACATGCTGAAGTTAACTACGCTAATCAGTGAAAGCACCTCTGTGGACAGTTGATAAATGCTGTCATAGAAGAGGTTTGATAGCTCCTGATGGAGTGACTCTTGAAAGGAACATTCCCAAGCCATAGTCTTGGAAGCACAGAGAGTCTTAATGAACTGAAATTATAGTAATTCTAACGAATAGTGGACACTGTATGAGTATCTCATACCTTCTCAGAATACTTTAACCTACTGAGATCTAGATCCTTGCCAACAACGTGGGGAAGTAGTGCATTATTCTGTTATTACTAACGAGATGGTTTATAAATCACAGCCCCGCTCCACATGCTGGGTCTGCACAGCAGTGATAGAGTCATCAGTGTAGTCCCAGATTGCATTTAAGGCAGAGAACTTTGAAAATGGAATTTCTGTCTTTTTGCCTAAAATGTGTACCTTATCTGATTTGAAAGGGTTGGAGAAATCTGGCCAATCTGGAAGTAATTCTCTTTCTGGCCCTGGAAATCTAGGAAGAAGTTAATGCAGCTTGAGCACTAAGTTTATGCAGGATACTCTCTTCTTTTATTATGGTAAATGATTTGTAGATTTACCAGCCTTTTAGCTCCTATGCATAATGACACAGTCAATAGATATTCAGCATCAGACCTACATATAAACCTGCCTGTCTGAATGTTAACATTAAATTATAGACTCTGCTCATAAACCACAGATTTTGGCTAGGAGGAAAACATCCTGGCTTTGGAGTATCAGAGCAAGAAAGAGAAAGGGGCTGATGTATATTGAACTTCTACCTTGGGTCAGGCGTGGGACTAAATGCTTTTTATGCTTATTATTATATGCATTTTACAGCTAAAGATAAACCAACTAGTCCAGGGTTTCTCAGCTTTGGCATTACTACACTTCGGTAGAAAAATGTTTTTGTCATGGGGAATGCCCTTTGCGCTGCAGGATGTTGAGCAGCATCCCTGACCTCTACCCACCAGGTGCGTGGCACTCTCCCTCCCCGAATTGTGACAGCCCAAATATCTTCAGATGTGACCAGTGTCTCCTGGGGGCTGGGAGAGCAGGCAGCAAAATCAGCCTGTATTGAGAGCTGAAGAACGAGCCTAATCTCTTACAGTGAATAAGAGGCCAGTACTAGGATTCAAGTGCTGTCACTGCACTAATCAATTTCCAGTTTCCAAGATAAGAGGATCCTGATCGGAGAGAACCCGACGTAATGAACTTGTGGTTCAGAGTATCCTAGAGCCTTGAGCAAGCTCCTGTTGCTCCCAGACTGAATCCATGGTATAGATGCTGTTTCCCTGGCCACCTGCCAATGAAAGCAACCCTTCTGAAGCCTTTCTCTGAATGGGTAATGATAGAGGGGTTACTGGTGGACCACAAAGAAATTAGGCTATTCCTTCGGGGCCATGGGCAGACCTCCCAGTTCCTGTTCTAGAGAAGCATCCACTAGGGCTTCCATCTGGTTAAAAAAATAACCACCACAGGGAGCTACCTTGTCTGTGACATGGAGCAGGTCAGAGGTCATCTGCCTAAGTCTGGGCCCTACCCCCACCTGAGGGAGGTTAGGGGAAGCCCAGCCCAGAATTGAGCATTCATTCCATCACATTCAGGCCGTGTTTATTTTACACAGCATTCAGGGCAGACTGAATTGAGGGTTTCTTAGGCCTGTGTCAAGAGATGCACGTACATAGTGAGGATTGGGCCCCTCCACTCCCTTCCTTCAGGAAATCCTGGCATATACTCTCCCCTGTAGGAAATTCCTCCCTCTGGTTAAATGGGCATGTCTCCTTGATTTCCCAGGAGGTGAATATGGCCATAGAGTTAATCTGTTGTGGACATAGTCAAAAGACTGCGGTCGTCAACAGGAATAGAGTGCCGTGTATGTTATACTTTATTTATTGAGTAGTTACTCTCTTTTCATTCCCAGTTATTCTTAGTACTTGTGTAGAATAGATTTGGGTCCTCAAGGATTATTAAAGAATAAGACTACTTTTCTATTATTTTTATCAGAATATTGAAAAATGTCCCCATAAATTAAATTATATTAACCATGGTTCTGAATGGTAAAGGTATCATATTTCTATTTAATTTTTTCTCAGGTAAATGAAAGTAATTATTTTTGTGTAGACTCTTTGAAACTTTGGACCAATTACCTGATTTGGACTAACAGTAATTATTAATAGTAACAATTTATTTATTAGGCATTCTGTAAGGGGCACTATAGCACATTTGAATTAGTGAAAATTTCAAAATCTAGCCTCTTTCAAAAGAAATTTCATTTTCTTACTTCCAATATGAAATATATAGAGACAAAATGTAGTAAAAACTGCTGCTTAGTATAAAATATTAGAAGGCTTATTTAATAAAATTAAGATTAGTTAGTATATCAAGTGTTTTTGAAATTACTTCTACTATTTTTGAGTGTTTGGATATCTTTATTTTCATGTGTTTTGAGCATTCTCAAAAGTCAATAGTGTCTAGTTCAGCCTTTCCCAAAATGTGATCCTCAGGCCATCTTGGGGATGTTAATAAATGTTTCCTTTGGGACAGAGTATGGAAGAGAGTTCCAAGAGCCAATGGGTTTGGGGAACACCGAGTTGCGAGTTGCGGTTAAGTGGATGTTTGTTGTTTCCGCTCTAGGACACCTCAGAACCTTTAAGAAGCTTCCGAACCTTAAAGGGATGGCACATCGTATATAGCACCCCCGAAATTGATCACACATATCACTTCTCAACTCAGAAACAGCCTTTAGGAAAGAATGTTTTATTGAATAACAGCCTTGATTCTAATGTGAATTCCACCATCTATTAGTTGAGTGTGTTTCATCAAGTCATTTTGATCAAGTTAACCTATTAAAAAAAAAAAGGGAGATGAACTTTGATCCTCAAATTTTCCATTGTTGCTAAAAGGATCCAGTGGAAAGTATTGTACATAAAGGAACTTAGGAAATTTAAAATGTTATCTATGTGTACCTGTCATTTTAGCAGTAGTTGAATTTAAAAGTTGTGATAAAACGAGGAAAGAGTTTGCTTGCTTGTCCAGTCCTGGACAGACTCCTAGACATAAAGACATTGGCTCAGATCACATGACTCAATTCACCAGTGAAAAGTCGGAGACCCGGGAAATGGATTTGTACCACCTGTGAGAGAAGATCTCCTGGAACCCAAATTAAAGAGACAGTAGGATGTTTTTAAAATCACAGCACTATTGTTAGGAAATGTGTTTGTAACTTTTGGAAGCTTTTGGTAGAGGAAAAATGAAATGTATTCGCTTGGGAGGTCTGTCTGGAAACATCATCCAATTTCTAGTCGACAGAGTGATTTTATCTTCCGTTTCCAGAATCATCATCCCTTAAAATACAAGGGAAACCAGCGCTCCCTTTATTCATTCCCCCAACGTTCCAGATACCTCTGCAGGCTTTTGTTGTTAACTTCTTTTCCTGACGTACAATACATATAGTTACAAGTACTGTCCAAAGTCCTCTCCTCCCCTGGCCAACTTTTCTTGTTCTAGATATTATTAAAAGGGAACCTTTGAGAAATGTCACTTACTTTTTGCCTTATGATGGATTTTAGCCCTCCAGAGTGTCTACTTTAATCACTTTGGGAGCCACTGGTATTCACGGCAGGACCCAGTGGCATGTTAGCTGGTTATTTGGGTCAATACATGTTTTTTTTCTGGTGTCTTGTAATGCCAAGATTTTTTCCAGATGTCTCCTATTTCCTATTTCCACATATTGCACATGACTCATCATCTGGCAGAGTCTTCGTGAGAAAAAATATCGGTTTCCACATTTACCTACTTTTGTCTTTTTGGTAGTTCTTTGAAAACAAAGAAATTTAAGAAATGCCTGAATCCAAGGATAAAATATCAACAATATACCATAGGGAAGCCACTAAAAATGGATTTATGCAATATGGATTGATCTTATTGTGTACACAAGGCCCTCTGATGGATGCCACTGAAGCGTAACTGTCCCATCCCGCAGGAGGGACGGGAGCTGTGCTTCCCCCAGTTTCCATTGCATCTTCTTATTTCTCTCCATTACATAAAATCTACTCCTTTGCCATGTGCTTCTGAGACCTGTTAAACCTGGTAGATTATAATGATAAAAATCTGCTTTTTTTTTTTTGATTTGCCACTGTATTTGGAATGTTCCTCCTCAGGAGCAGCTTCAAAAATAGTGAGTTGATTTTTTCCCCATGTTTAGAAGGAGTAGTAGAAAATTAAATGTCTTGAATGGAATATTGTGTCCTGTGACTTTTAAAGCCCGGAACACCTCATGTTGCGTGCACGCTGTCGTCAGTGGTGCTGGGCCCTGACAGTCCTCGTCTTGACTATTAATGGAAAAAATTATTTTTTCTAAATATGATCCCGACAAAACATTGACTGACAGAAATAGAGCTTTCTTTTAGAAAGAGCAAAATGAGCCTCCACGTTATAATTCAAGATCGAAGACTTAAAACCAACCCTGACAAACGAAAACTGGGCAGTTGGCTTTCCCTCCTGTTTGTTGGTACAATATCATGAGCATTCAAAATATGTTTCCAGACAGCACGCAGTGATGCAAGATAATGATGTAGCGTGGGCGTGGAGAACTGCACCCACAAAAATGGCATTAACAGAACCCTCATGCTTGTGAAGTGGTTCAGCACAATGTGCAATTAAACAGAGGAAGAATTAGTCAGAGGTAAGAAACAAACCAGATGACTGTGGGGAAGTGGTGCCCCTTTGTCTTCTCTTCCCTTTGGCAAACCCATTAGAAATGCTAAAGGTGTACCCAAACACCACAGACATGTGGCTTAGCCTGCCTCCACTGGTTAACTGCATAGTTTTATAAATGTATATTGCTTACCTGGCCACAAATTCAATTGACTCTAGATTTCTTCACATGAAAAGCCAACATGAGGAGCTAATAATGATTCTTGGCTAATTCTAAAATGCTGTCATGAAATCGTTCCTGGTTTAAAGTCCTTCAACAGGGGTTCTCCTTCATTAGTGCGAGGTTATGCCCACCCACATGCTTATAGGCCAGCCTATAAAGAGATGAAGGACGCTTTTGTTAATAAGTGATAGATATGATTCTCTTAGACCTGTCTCCTTGGATCCTGAGGATTCGCTTAAAGACCTTTTTATGGATGTCTCAGTGTAACATGTGAGGGCCATATGTTGCTTTGCTGATTCTAGGTAAGAAATCCAAGGCTTTAAGTTGCTGTGAATTCTGAGGTCTCTAAACCTAGCTAAATGCTTCATGTTGAAGTGGTTTTCCCTGGAAGATTGGTAAAGGAATTAAAGCTGCTCTCTCTACCATCCCACCCCATCCCATTCCCCCTTCACTCCACGGGTCTTCTTGAGCTCTGCTCCAGGTGGAAGTGTGCCCATGGACTTAGGCAGTGGTTAGCAAGACAGGCATGACACCTGTCCTCGGGATCTTACCTCATGACAGGGAAAACAGTAAACAAGGAACAGCATCTATAAACCCCCAATTGAACACTTCTCTCCAAGCTGAGATAAAAAGAGGGTGGCGCCATGAAAGTGAGCCCCGTAGGGACCAGAGCTGAGGTGGGGTCACGGGTCAGGGATCTAAAATTCAGGCAGCATACTCAGGGCACATGCATTAGGCCCCCCAATTTTGTTTCCCTAGTTTTCATCATGTTTGCCCTGATTGGGAGTAGAAAATTGGGCATGGGAAACTACCACGGACAGTTTTGCCTCTTACCTCAAACTCATCTTCTTCTGTACATAAAACATTCCAAATCAGTAAAGTGCTGGTGATAACATTTTCATGAAAGTGAAGTTGTTTGGCAAAAAGCAGAAGGTGCGTCTTTCCATTTATCTAAGCCTTTGGGAGTTACTGTTTTCTTAAGCTGGGGCTCTTCTCTCCAATCTGATCAGTATTTCATGGGCAAGGTGGGCGGTACCTGAAAGAACCTCATGCCAGGCTGCCTGTCTCCTAACCCCAGAGGCCAGGCAACGGTACGTTTTCTTCTACATCGGGGCATAGTGCCTCTTCTCCTGGTTCATGGCACTTAGTAAACACTGCTGTAAAACCCTCTCGCCCTGGCTGAAGTGGATGGTGAGTGTTGGGTTCTGCCTCTCCCCATAAGGAGCTGCAGGACCAGGGCTTCGGGTTTCAACTCAAACAGAGGCACTTGGAACAAGCAGGCATCACCTCGTGAGACTCTAGACTACACAGGCTGTGCCCTGGGAGCACCCGTGGAGGCGGGGACCCCACTGTCTCAGAAGGGCCCAGTGGGGGCGTCCCGGCCCCCTGGGGCCTGCATCCCATCTGGATGTGAAACACACAGTTCTTTGCAGGAGACGGTGACCTGAGAGCTCATGGAATGCCTTGCCTGCCAAGGCAGAAGTAATCTATGGCTGGGGGAAAAACTTCCAGCAAAAGCTAATAATAACATTCGAAAATATGATCGGGAGTCATGAAGTAGAGCAATGTTTTTCTTTTTTATGGACATTAGATTGCTGGTCTCTGCTGAGGAACTCAGCCTTTCAGGCCCTTGCAGGTTCCAAGGGCTGAGAGGTCGGGAGCTGACACCCAGATTATGGGGTAGCATGCCGCCACTGCCTCAAAGGGGTGTCTGGCTTCCACAGGGGATTCTGAAGACAAATCCCCAAGTGTTGACCCAGAGTGGAGGGACATCACCCTCTTGGCTGCATGGCCCACACTGTACCCCTTTCCTCTGTCTTTTAAAATCTAGCTCTTTATCCTGCACCCACGTTGAATTCCTACTCCTTTCTCATTAGTTATCTGGCTTTCCTTCTTCTCTGCTCACCTACACAGGTAAATCTATTTTATTTTCCAGTGCGTCATGGCACACCTCTTGTGACATGCATTCTTTGCATCTCACGTGCGTGGCTGCAGACACGCATGTAGGCACACACACATGTGCACACATGCTTTTTCCTAGACCCCCCACACCCCTTACCCACTGTCTGATGGGATCACTGCCTCCTGGCTTCAAGCCTGGGTTTAAAAACTGCTTTTCTGGATCGGCAATTTTGGAAGTAGCTGCTGTGGAACTCCTCACAGATGTGGTGCCGTGGGATTTGGGCTGAGAGAATGGGAGGACCAGGCGCAGAGGACGATATCAGAGCTAGCAGCTCCTTGAAGGTGCGAAGCACTGGTGAGTTTTACAGAGGCTGCGCTCTGAGTCAAGGGACATCTAGAGCAGGGTGGACATCACAGGGGGGACAGGGAGCCTGAGAGTTTGTGTGAGAATGAGATTTATTTTGTGCAGCCTCTTGGACACGCCTCCACAGACTTGCCCTCTAAGGACGAAGATGTGTGGCAGCTGTGTTTATTTGTGTCCTTGTGAATGGGTATCTATTTCTCTATCTGAAAAAGTCTAGACATTCTGATTTCGAGTTGAAAATCCCCATCAGGGAAGACTTGGCCTTCTGAACTAAATTCCTTCTATCCCCTGATTTCAGGTCCGCCTGTCAATGCAAGAAGGAACTTTAGTGCTGTGCTCGTCTGACCTTTCTGGAGTAGAATGTTATTTTACCGAGAGGAACTTTGGTATGCAATAAATGTCAGAGAGCTCCATTAATCTGGAGCGGAGGAAGGTCAGGCCCATAATGGGTTATTACTTTACAAGTAGACGTTTCCTCAGTGTTGAATATTTTTGCAATGATGTATGCTGAGAAAAAGAGGAACTGTGAGTCAGCAGCATTTACCCAAGTTTCCTTCATCACTAGTTTTTCATGCCTGCTGATGCAAAAATTAAAGTTTCTTGAGTCCCAATTGCCATTTGGTCTTTTTCCCCTGAGTGGAAGCAATTATGGCTGAGAACTTTTGTGATTCTTGCCTCAGTGTCTTTGTTTTATCCATTTATGGATCTATTCAGTTCTTCAGATTTTATTTCTGAACTTTTCCATGGGGCGAGAGGGCAGAGCTGGCGTGTGGCTTTCTGAAACAGTCGCTCTGATGGTTATCCCTAGCCTCACGACTGTTGGTCAGGTGTCATTTCTGTGGTCTTACTGCTGGGTAAGTACCCAGAACTGAGTGGGAGGGATAAATAGATGGTAATTACGAAGATGTCCGTGGGCACAGCCGTTCATTTCCTTTGACATCTCACTTGCTTGCTTCTATGAAGTTATATTCGTATCCCAAAGTGTCTACCTTGCAAATATTTAAAAATAAAATTCGCCAGCTGGAGGGTCCATTCACACCCTGGAGGCCTATTCCCTGCTGGGCCCTCTGCCTTTGGGAAGACATGAAACGTGACCCGTGGTGGGGTAGGTGGCTATGCGGGGTGAATTTAAAACGCATTCTGCATGAGTGATGCTTCCAACAAAGTAATCTGAAATTTAGTTTAAAATTCAATTTTTTAAAAAAAACCATTTGCTTCACCCAGTGACAGAGAAGAATGCAGTTATGTCATTTTTTGTGCTGTCAGATATTTTGTTCGTGTCATAGGCACCTTTCTCCTGTTCCCTGTGTTCGATCACATAGTTAAGTGTGAGTCCCAGAGGAGTGTAGGCAACCCGATTTGTCATTTACTCAGCAATTATTACACTGTGGTTGTTCAGAGCTATAAGGAACAGTGTCTGTTTCCTATTTATGGCAGGTCATATTTTCCTGGCATCCGATACCCCTACACAGTGGGTGACTTTAGACGGTTGTGTCCCAGAAGTCCTAGGTGGTCAGGCTCTGCCCTTGGAGTATATTTAGGGAACCGGGAAGGGCGGGGTGAGCTCTGGCTTTAACCATCCACCAGCAGGACTCTGTGGCCCTCATCAGCCCTGATACAGAACCGGCTCCTTTTTATGACCATATTTGTTATTTCGTAATTATGGTCCCAAATTACTACAGCCTTTTTACATGGACTGTCAGACAGCTCTTGCCTGATTGCTTTTCATTTGTTTCTTCACAGAAGGTGCTGATTCTCCCTGTGGAGAAGTGCTGAGTTTGGGAACTTATTCTTTCAGTCCTTGCTCAGAATTCTTGTGGGAGCTCAGGAATTTCACAAAATTAACAATTTTATATCTGGGGAAGAGACAGGGAAGGACACTTTTTAGGGTACTTGACTGATCAGCTTTTTCTTGCCAAAGAGAAATTGCCTCGGTCATTATGGTTGTTGTGCCTGATGCCACAGACCCTGGGTGGGGCGGGGCCCTGATAGCAGGCGTGGCCCACCTTCCTCTTAAGGCATCTGCCCTCCTGCTTTTTGTCTCTCTCTAATAACACTTACACATTGAGTTTTCTCTCCTCTAATGGGCTTTTAAAAATTTTTTAAATACAGAATAGATGGGAAAATGTCACACATTTTTAAACTCTACAATCTAACCGGGAGATATTCTCCACATTATCTTTTGAAAACAGGCTTGCGAATTTTGTCAATAGCATGGATGTAATGGGGAACCTGCTAAGAGAAGGCTACTTTTAAGTATTTGAGGAGTAGCTATTTATTGTATTAATTACCTGCCATTATTTTGTATTGATTGTGCAATTATATGCTTTTCTTATCTATTCAGTTTGAAAATAAGTATCTTAGACAAAAAAAAAAAAAAATCCTTCAACATTGTGCTGAATTTCTTTCCTTGAGAGGCTGTGTGTGTTTTAAAAGAATTAATGGTGTTTACCAAAAATAGGTTAAAATTCAGTTATTAATTCAGGCTAATCTGACCACAACCTTTTCAAATCAGCGAGGTTAAGCTAATTGTGGGCTTTGTAAAACCTCAAGCTTTCCCAGCACTGTTTTGCTTTATGTGGGCAAAATTGATTTGTCATGTTTTAACTCCTTGAACCTGTTCTTACCTTTTAGACTCTGAGCATGATTAATGAAGTCTTGAAATTATTGCCGCATGCTGGAGGGAAATGTTATTAGAGATGTGAGATAGCCAAGTAGCTTGGTTGGAGAGAAAGGAAGTAATTTGAGGACATCAGAACATGTGTATATTATCAGACACTTACGGACTTAGAAGAAGAGAAGGGACCTGGGACCTTGTGCGAGTGCCTGAGCTGGTGATGCGGTGGACTTACAGAAACTCAGGCCAACGTGGGGGGATAAACAGAATATTCGGTGGTTGAAAATAATCACTATCAGTAGTACTCATTAAGGAAAAACACAAAAACCTTGTATTAAGGTAAAGGAGGAATTTTCTAAAATGCTCAGATTTTTAAAATACCTGAGAAATTCTTATTTGCATATGTCAAAGTTAGCCACAAAACAAGAATGCAGTCATTCATGGGTCATGACCAGCGGGAAGGGGCAAAAAGACGGTACTGCGTTTTCATTCTCTTTTAAAGTGTTCTGTGGCTTTATAGGAAGTGCAGTTGACTTGATGGACATAGAAATTTGATAATAAATGCAAAATATATGTGTTTAAATAAACCAAAGTCTGAACAATTTAGTTCATCATAGCTGTTTAGTGTTTCATGCATAGCAAAGTAACTGAGTACTGGGTCAAATCTGACCCTTAAAGAGTCCTGCCAGAGAAGTGAGGCAGGTAGAGTCCTCGTACCTAACAGGTAACAAACCTGATGTCCGGGGAATTTAAGTGATTGGTGCTGGAGCTAGGACCAAAAATTTTTGGTTTCTAGGTCAGGGTTCTTTCCCCAACACGTAGCATTATCATTGCAGCCACTAAAATGACAATGTAGAAAGTAAGATTCCCAAAAGCTCTGTTGACTAACCCAGAGCACGGCTACCTATTTTTGCAGTTAAATTTGAAAATGGGATTCCTAAACCCGCATCCTCTTGGTAGATTGATATTATTTCTTTGGAATCTTTAACGTTTTGTGCTTTCTGATTAACTCATGAAAATATTTAGTGAGCACCTACCATGTGCCATCTGTGCTAGGTGCTGGGGACCAGGGAATGCACTCTAGCAGGGCACCCATAAAACCCAATTTTGGTAGATAATTGCACTTAACACATTTTTTAAAAGGATTTTTAATTTATTTTTAGAGAGAGAGGAAAGGGGGGAGAAAGAGAGGGAGAGAAACATCAATGTGTGGTTGCCTCTCATGTGCCCCCTACTGGGAACCTGACCCACAACCCAGGTATTTTGTGCCCTGACTGGGAATCGAACCAGCGACCCTTTGGTTCACAGATCGGCACTCAGTCCACTGAGCCACACCAGCCAGGGGCATTTAACATATTTTTTTATGAAAGAAGATTTTGTTTTCTTAATTGCCAGTTGGCAATTTCTCTTAAGTTTAAACCTGAAAAATATCTTGCATGCTTTTTTGTATTATTGTAATTATTATTGTAAGGATATTTTTTCCTGCATTTTTTATATGTACTGTTAGTTAGCACAGACAAAAAAATTCACGACCTAGATTGTGACACTTCCTGACTATGTGTCCTAATTTGTTCAGGATGCACGCACTTCCAGAACCCTGTCACACACCCACATACATTTTCAAGTTCAAGTTAATAACATCCTCTGCTATGGTTACATGCAAACCCTCCAAGGGCTATTCAGGTATTGTGCACCATTTGGCATTTCTCAAATTTGCTGATAAGGTAGAATGCATCTCTTTAAATCTCAGGGTTGTTGGTGTGGAGATAGTGAAAATAAAGCAAAATGTGTTTTTGAGAAAAAGATTTCTTTCCTTGTTCACACTCAGAAAGCAGCTAACCTCTTATTGTTATTTTGTTGTTAATTATTTATTTAACTGCAATTTATCACCTTTCCCATAGTCTTGAAGTCATGACAGAATTTTGTTAACATTCATGGAATTTTTTTAAAGAGAAAAATTACTTGTGCTGGTCAGTAAAGGTGCAATTTTACATGCAGGGTCTCAGCAATTCTTAGGCATTATTATTCCCTTTCTGTGCCCCAAATACAACTTTGTAAGGATACATTCCTTGTAGGGTCTATTTCTAGCTGGGTGATTTTGCCATATCACTAGTTTTGTTTGGCTCTGTGCATATTAGACAAGGCGCCTCCTGCTGGACCGGCATGGAGCTGCAGCTGGATTTTGCCCTCTACCCACTGCAGTGTGCAGCATGCACCACCTCCCAGAGCCACAGTCAAGTTCCAAGCTACAGTTTAGCACCTTTTATATCTATGCTGTTTTTCTGCTTTACAGGGCAATTTTAAGTCTGTATATGAGAAACAGAATGAAAGGTAATAGGTTTAGGCATAAACATTTATTATGATTTTGAATTTCCGGAGCACCCCATGTCGATAAATTAAGTTTTTAGCAAGAGAGATTATGTTATCAACTTTTTATGGAAGCCACTAAAAATGGAACAGATTTTTTTCCCCTTCACAGTGGAAAGATCAGGAGAATGGATTAAATTACTTTAGGTTTATGTTTCTTATAAATTTGTAGTGGAAGGGACCAAAGAAGGCCTTTAAATCAAATGTACTGACTATTAGATATTTAGTAATAGTTTCTTAGAGACTCCCTCCTATCATATTTGTACCTGTTTTATACATGTTTTGTAGGATTTAATTTTTTCGTCATATACTGTTTCCATGCAGTCATTTAGAAAATTGAATTTACTTCCACCCTCCCTCTATATTATTAGATATAAATGCTCTCAGTTTATAAAATGGATGGAAAAGCAATATGAAAAATACCCACAATTCACATTATTTCTAGGGTCACAACACTTACCTGCCATTAATAGCCTCGACATTCAAGTTACTAATTTGATATTTAGTTTTAATTACATTTTAATTTCTAATTAAAATGTTTCCTTTCCCTTAGAGTTTTATCTTTTAAGCATTATCAAATTGATTTCTTTCAACTATGCCCATGCTAATATCTTCAATGGCACTGAATATTTAATATTAGCATAATGAATATTTAAGAAAAAATGCTGAATGCTTCATGTTCCAGTGGGGGAGTTTTAATTTGGGGGGTGGGGGTGGGGGGTGGGAAATGTGCAATCCCATAGCACCCTCTAGTGGCAGGGAGCCAGAGCACCATGGGGATTTTTCCTTACACAAGCCATTCTGAAAAACCATTCAGCTTTTATTGCCTTTTAATTTAACAGGATCAGTTAGGTGTAATGATTTTCTTCAAATCATTTTGTGTCTAGTTCTTCCACAGGGAAGGCATGTTTAGTTGATAGTTTCTATGGATGTGCTCATGGTACTAGAGGATGATGGGGGTGGGGTTTGAATACCAATATTTCAGGTAGAAGCAACCATCTCTAAGTCAGTGGATGCTGACACTGTTTGGAGACACTGTTTAGGCTGGGGAGATGGTTGAGAGCCAGCACTTAGGCTGAAGCAGAGAAGAAAATGAATGTGGATGAAGGGCGGGGGAGGTGATGTCTGCAGGAATTGACATTTGAATGTTTTAATAGAGAGTGAGGCCAAAGAATACAAATGTTTCCCAGAGAATACACTGCATTTGGTTACAGTTTGTTGGGAAAATGGAAATAAGCTATCGATTAAAGATTAACTGTATCAGGAAATGTACACACAGGATTTGATTGAATACACCCACAAGACTTTGGAAAAACATTATCATAATATTTTTCTTCTTTCTAATTTGGGAAGTTGACTACTTCAGGGGAGTGACTTAAAATATTTATACTTAAAATATTTTAAACAGATTACTGCTTTGGAGTAAGAATGAAAACATTTTAGACCTTTTTTCAGAAAGAGCACTCAGAGACAAATTATTGAAGAAAACATTTGCTGTTGAAGATCCCTGCTACTGCTTATTGCTTGTGTACCCTCCGTCAGTGATACTCAGCTTTAATTAGTGAGAAATGTCTGAAACTTACACATCCTAAGGACTTTCAGAAAAATTTTAATTTTGTTGCTGCCAACAATTTGTCAGCACTTGTTTGCTTATCATTTTAGAAAGTTTTTACTGGAGTAGTGAAGTTGGACAGTTTGTTTGCTTTTAGATGACTTTAGGAGAAGAGTTTTATACTGTTTATATTAAGACAGCACTTAGGGCCCTTTCAAGTTATTCTTGCATTGAATGATAGTTCTTTAGAAAATATTTTGTGAAGAACTCTTTATAATCCATTTTTTTCCTATAAACTGATGTGCAAAGTTGAATTTTTGTAGAGAAGAAAGTATCTAGAATTTTATTTCTTTGCAAGTGCTGTTAATCAAAGAATATTAGTTGTGCATTTTCTGTGTAACCATCACTCTACTAGTTTTGTATGATGTATACTTTGAGCATTTAGGTTTACAAGGCAGCTTCATAGCAATGTTGACATTCCTAGAATCGTGTCAGAATTCATCATGGGCTTAAATAATGTTTTGATATCAAGATTTAGCCAATAGAAATCTATCCTTAAACTTGGATGTTTGGAGATACAGCGGTGGGCAGTCTGAAGCTGATGAACCACCACCCGGGCATAGGCGGACCTCATCCACGAGATGGATCTCATCCGCACGACTTGAGATTTTCCACTCAACTCCGTGGCAGAAAGTGGCAGGGCAAAAACCGCAGTCTAGGCGTGGTCACAGAAAGGCTTTTCGCTTTACTTCTTGTGTATACCTGGTCATCCGCAGCCTCAGAAGTCTCAGGGATCCTGCTGATGGCCAAAGGGAGGACAAATGAGGTGCATGTGGTACGAGGCTAGGCGGAGTCTGCTTGCCCAAACCAAAGCCCGCGGTTTAGAAGTGGCAGGACGGGTGCAGAAGGTTCCTAGAAAGAGAATGGACCTAATAGTATGTGAAGATTGGGGAACTTCTTTTTTTTCTCTCCCTTTTTAACAGTTTCTGATTCTTATCATCATCTAAATTTGTAAAGATTGGGAATGTCCTTATTTTTAGAAACAATCTCTTAAGTGCTTTCTCCCATGTATAATTGCTAAAGCTCTTAATGTATACCCACGTAGTCGACGGGGAGCCACCATCTTAAAGATCCCTAATACTGACCGTCTCAGTGTGAACATCACCAGGGCTTGAGAAGGAAAATGAGAGTTTGGGGAAGGAGAGAAAGATTTATAGCCATGCTTTTTTTGTTCATGATTATATCACTCTTTCCTGCTTTAATAATAAAATGTTAAATGCAAAAAACAGTAGTAATTATAGAGTGTTTACATGAAACAATCTTCAGTATTATATCTAATTCATTAAAGAAATGTAGTGTACTTTAAGTTAACTTGCACACATTCTTCTAAGAATCCAGTTACACATTTCCTAGTGCCCAGGAGTTTCAGTACTCCTGTTTTCCCGTGAGGAAAACTGGACCTTTCCGGGTTCTAGCTGTGTATTTGCTTTCCCCTTCTCTCCTCTACATCAGTGGCAATATTTCTGCCATAATGTCAGGCTTCGTGGTATAGTTGGAGCTCCCAGCGGGGCCTCGTCACAGAGTTTTTCCATGACCCTGTGACACCGATCATAGTCCTCCCACCACTTTCCCAGCAGCGCTGGTGTTCAGGAAGTGGTCGTGCAGATGTCTGATTGTTGCTGGGCTCAAGGAATTGAACTGGTGGAATTTTTGGCAGAGCTCCGCAGTCACCCATTGACTGTGACCTGTCATTTGAAATTGTTTCCTCATCACTGAATGGCTGGTGGGCTCTGGCTCCAAATGAGAATGCCTTCATTCCCTCAATTATTTGCAGCCTTGTTTGGAAACAGAAGTCTCAAGGCCCCAGATGACAGAAAGAAACAGCTGATCCAGTGTCAGTCTGGACCCTGGATCAAGCAGCTTCCCACCCTGCTGCTTCTTTGGCCAGTGGTGCATGCAACAGCCAGAGTGGAACGGTGCCCAGGGGGCTTTAGACCGGGGAAGGCAGCTCAGGGATCCCATGCTGCTCCATAACCATATTTTACTCTGTTTTAAAGTCTTTCAGATACACAGGTAGAGTCCTGCTTTGTGGTAATAAGCATCATGTTTTACCATTGGTTGGTTCATCATCCATCCACCAACTTTTATTAAATTCAAAGTTTGTGCCAAATGCTGTGAATGAATAAAGCATTGCCCTGCCTTTAAAGTATTCACTTCTCAAAGGTGGAAGCCCAAGAGCAAAATCTGTCTAATTGACATCCCTTCTTGGGTTTGTTCTCTTTCTGCTGAATGAACGCAGGCGCGTGTGCCTGGCCCTGCCCACAGAGTCAGTCCGCCTGTGAGAGGGAGGCCGGTGCTCCGGCAGCAGTTTTGCTTCGGCTTCGGTTCATTGTAAAGATCCACAATCATATTGTTTTACAAGTGAAAAATTAAACATTTGACTACCACTCCCCCCAAATCCCATGCTGACCACTGAAACAGGCATAAAATGACCTTCGACTGTAAGATTTTTGTTCGCTCTAGATAGATTTCGTCTTGACTTCAGTCCTTGTTGCTGGTATTTATATTGTCCTCCAAAGTCAGGAGCTTCGCAGTATTTCGACTTCAGCCATCCTTGGAGGTTATTTATATTTGTATTTCTGACTTAAATAGGAAGAGGGTTATAGTCTAGCATTGGATTTCCATCATGAACTGGTTTCTGTAAACGTTTTAAGAGGAAGGGCAATAATTGTATATTATAACAGAACCTGTTTTTCCCCATATTTTATGGATTTTTTGAAAGTGTGTCCTTGGTTTAGATAATACATTAGGCAAAATTTTTAAGTTTCTCCATGCATGAAACTCTATTTCATGCCTAATTTAGAATGGCTAATTTTGATACCAAGATTATGCTCCATGGCTGTATTCTTTCATTTTTATAGATGATGGCTTTTTGTCCTTCTTCCTCAGATTCTGAATTTCACCATCTGAGGATACAGTGGTGATCTCTCTGTTGTTGGTATATAACTTTTTTTTGGTTAGTATAATACATTGCACTGACGTTCAAGAATAAAATTATGAAACGCCATTGCATCAAAACAGTGTAATATTTTACAAGCTTCTCTTTCTTTTCCTTCATTTTAAATTTTCATTGCTGTAATAACAGTGGTCGTGGGCGTGAATTATGTGGCCACCATGTCCTTTGGACCTTGCCTGTAGCACATTATGGGAAATGGGTGGCTAAAGGGCCCTATATCTCAGTTATTTTAGCTGTGCTTGTTCTGCCTTGAGCTCCAGCAGAAGGGGCTCAACTGTTCGCAGTTGTAGTATTGCTTATTACAGCTGCAAAGTCTGGCTCAGAAACTGCTGGCACCATTCACCTTTGCACACTTGTCCAGCTCTTTGCTCTTCCTATAACCCCAGTGGAGATTTGCTAAAAGCTCAGAGGAATAATTTGGCCCACACAGAGCACATGCTGTTTGGCAGCTAATTGAGTAGCTGTTTGAATGCTTATCCTGTCTGTTTGCTCTGCTCCGGTGCCCACAGTAACCTTGACAGGGTACAGGACATTATTCATGTGCACTTATATCTGAACAAAAGATTTAAAAAGTTAAAAAAATATGTGGGAGATGGCAGGAACCATGTCAATGAAGGCGTCATTTCCTTTTTAGGTATTTAATTTCAAAACTCTTGGGATACATGGATTGCTTAAGCATTCCGGTGACATTTGGGAAAGAATGTGTTCTTGTGGTGAAAGCAAGGACTGGGAATTTAAATTGCTGCATTCTGTTCCCAGGAGCATGCAAGAGTCACCCGGTGACATGTGACAAGTCAGCTAATGCATCGGAATCCCAATTTCCCTATCTGTGAAATGGACATAAAAGGGACTAACTTCATGCTGGTGAATTGTTTAATATTTTGCTGGGAACCAGCTTGCTCTAGTGACCTAGAAAAAAAAATGGACTCTGGTTCAGGCTGACCTCATTTCTATTTTTGGCCTCAGAGCTGACTCAGTGAGAAACTTGTAGAAATCAGCTAATCTGGCTCTTGGCCTCCATGCATTACATGATTAAAATGAGAATTATAAAATCTTATCTGCACCGGGTCTCATAGTGATACTGCCAGTGTTAACTAAGTCCTAAAAATATTCCACCAAATGCATTAGAAAAGCTTTTATGTTGACGTGCCTTTCACATTTCCTTCCTATCTTCTCATGTTAGGTTATCTGGGGATACACAATTCAATGTTCATTAAATTTTTTAGCCAGCTGTTTGCAGTTCAGTTCAATTCTATTTTGGGTGGAGTTTTCCCACATCTGAATAAAAGGGAAGAGGTCGATATGTTAAGAGGTGCAATATATTGCTGTTGTCAGTATTTTCTGCAGTTGTAGCTCATTGTTATTCTTTCAGATGAATAATGAGTATATTTAAAGCAGCGTTACATTTGATCAAGTCTTGGTCTGAGACTGTTTTTCTTTCCCAGCTATCACAGGCCTCGGGGGAAGGAGCCAGCATTGTGTCAAATCCTATGCTGTGGGCTCTGGCATTAACAGCATCTCTTCTCTCTGGTAGATTCTCTGGATGCCGATGGTCCTAAGGGGTGTGCCAAACCATAGGGCTTAATTTTCTTTAATCCATTTACTGTTTTATCATATCCTCTAGAGCTTGAAATCATCTCCTCTATATTTATTCACGTGCTGTTTCTGGACTCCTGACTCACCCTTCTCATTAAACCTATATCCCGTGGATACCCAGTGGTTGGAGTCCCAAGTTCAGGACCACATTTCCGCATTTCTTAGAATGCAACAGGTGGTTAATTCACCGACCAGCGTCAGGACTGGCTGAGTGGTTTGGAAAGAAGGATGACTTTGAAAGTTCTTGCTCTTTCTCCCTTCATATTTGCAACCATGAAAAACTTTTAAGGAACTACTATTAATGTACTATTTGGGGGATAAATGTTTATATTATGTAATGTGTAGCTTGTCAGTTTATTTTTTACTTTTAACTAATATAGCGGTGACAAAAGTCCTGGGTACTAAGAAATCCTGCCTGGATTCTCTGTAGAACCCTCTGCTTTTCAAAATCAGCTAACTAACAGTGGTCACTTAATCTGTCTGCTGTGTATTGTAAGATTGCACTGAAGTTCTCCTACTGTAGAGGAAATGGGATTTCTTGATTTCTTGTGATGATCAGGGCGCTTCATATTGGCAATCGAGATACGAATCTTCCTCAAATAGCGCTGATGCCTATGGAAGAAGTTGCATTTTCAGGATCGAATGTTAATATCAGGTTCCTCCATCTTCTTGTCCCAGTTGTAGTTCTTCTTGATAGTTTCCTGTGCCCAC
The DNA here is from genome assembly GCA_004026545.1 of Mormoops blainvillei. Taxonomy (NCBI): domain Eukaryota; kingdom Metazoa; phylum Chordata; class Mammalia; order Chiroptera; family Mormoopidae; genus Mormoops; species Mormoops blainvillei. The sequence goes on along the minus strand of PVJD01003493.1, from coordinate 17,727 downwards.
ATGGCCTAGATACCCATCCTCATCGTCATCAGCCGACATCCAGCCTGAATTTCCTTCTTCCTTCTCTTCACATATTTATTTTGCATTCCTCCTTCAAGGGCCAAATTGAGGCTCAGATTCCCACAGTCTTCCTGACCATTCTTTTTTCTTTTGGAATGTATTTCAGCCAAGTGCGTGTATTCTTTATTAACAATATATTCCTTTTTTAAAAAATGTTCCCTATTTCTTTTTGCTCCACAAGGGCAGAGACCATACTTAAAGTTTGATCCAACCTTTGCAAAAATAAAAAAAAAAATCCACTTTTTTAAAGAAACTTATTTTTTAAAGAGAGAGTGAAAGGGAGAAAGAAAGAGAGGCAGAGGAACATCAGTGTGTGAGAGAAACGTCAATGGGTTGCCTCTCGGCCCACAACGTAGGCATGTGCCCTGATTAGGAATCGAACCAGCGACCTTTTGGTTCACAGGCCAGCGCTCAATCCACTGAGCCACACCAACCAGGGCAAAAAAACCTCACTTTTTAAAGACACTTATGAAAGCCCATCATCAGACTGTTGACTGCACCAGAGAAGTGTCAGCATCGTGCCGAAACTCACACTGTGAGCTCTGCATACACAGCTCCTAAAGGTATCTAAAGGAAAAAAATTGATTTATGGTCTGCTCACAAAACCTAGTGCTGAGTCTACTGATACCAAGAAGATTTTACTAACTGAATAAGATTATGATCAATTCAGTGAGAAGAAATCCCCAACTATCCATTATTTACCTAACAAATTATTTAGCATTTAGAATATAGTATATAGAAAGCATTGTGCCAGGCATCACATTTCCATCCTCAAATAGTTTTAAAAATAGTAGAGAAGAGCCACCTGAAATAGGAGTTCATTTCAACACCTATTTTGAGGTGCACCTGTAATCTTGTGCAGCATTGGATCGTGCTTAGAGAGGCTGATTGCGGGTTTGTTTCCTCCATTGCTTTCAACCAGCCTTCTTATTAGACTTGCTCCTTCTTCCTCCGCAGGGCGAAAGAGGCCTCCCAGGGTTACAAGGTGTCATTGGATTTCCAGGAATGCAAGGACCCGAGGGACCGCAGGGACCACCTGGACAAAAGGTAAGCTTGATTGGGTGATGGGGGCTGTGAGGGTGTAAATCTGACATGACCTATATTCTTGTTAGGGTGAGTGGTAATAATGGCTTTTCTGTTTTGTTCTAGGGTGACACTGGAGAACCAGGGCTGCCAGGAACAAAAGGGACAAGGGTGAGTATAATTGTCACTTAAATTGGGAAGGACTGTGGGTGGGATATGATATAGCAGTGCGTCTCAAGTGAAGGCTCTTTACACCATTTAAACAATCCTGAGAGGGCTTTCTTCCCTTCCTCTCCTCTCTCTTTGTCCCTTTCCCCTGCCTGTCCTCCTCAGGGCTAAGACAGCGTGCGTGGTGGGCCTAAGGACTTAAAGTGAGCCATAGCTCCTCGTTCTTGACCTCTAGTCCTTGCAACTGGTGCTGTGCGTCAGCGGAGCTGCGTCTTGTGACTTGTTTCCTCCCGTTTGTCCTTCCTCAAGGATTCCTGTAGACTAATTAGAGTTTTGGGGAGGGGGCATGATGGAAAAATGTCTTCATTTTAATGTGAAAAGTGATAATATTTCCAGAGCGGAACTTGCTCTCCCTTCTTCACACTCTACTTTCTTTGCTACTTCTGTTCCTGGGAAATGCAAAAATGAGGCCTTTGACAGCAGTCTTGAAGGTAGAAAAACAGAAAGGCACTGTAAAATGAAAAGGTTGTAAGGGGAATGTGACAGCGACCTGCATGTGCATTTGTACTTGGGGCAGAAGAGAGAGGAAATAATATTATAACTCTCGGGGATGCAGAAGACCTGGATTTTGACTAGAAATAATTTAAATATCTTGATTCATCTGTCCCCCAGTAAGCTGATTTATCCCATGCATTCTCCTTCCCTATGGTTTGAGATTTTAATGTAAATTACATATATATTCACCTAGAAATTACAAAGAATGAAATGAGGGCAGAGTTCTATATCGTGCATGGGCAGCCTTGATTTTAGAAGGAACCAATAGTCAGCTTTAGATGTGGAATTGCTTCTGAAACCCTGGGTGATCTGCCTCCCTGGGCCAGGCCCCCAGCTGCCTCCCCAGCTCGGTGCCGCCTGCTTAGTGTGAGCTTCTGAAGGCCAACGATCAGGGCAGACGTCCTTATGTGGATGCAGTGGGAGGTTCCCAATACTCACAGAAACATTTTCATTTCCATCCTTACAGGGACCACCAGGAGTATCAGGCTACCCTGGAAACCCAGGACTTCCGGTATGTATATTAAAATGCCCCTGGCCCTGGCTGGGTGGATTAGTTGGTTGGAGTGTCATCCTGTACACCAAAAAGTTGCGGGTTTGATTCCCCGTCAGGGCATGTAGCTGGATTGAGGGTTTGATCCCTGTTCGGGGCACGTATGGGCAACAGCCAACTGATGTTTCTCATGTCAATGTTTCTCTCTCTTTCTCTCTCTCTGTCACTTCCTCTCTCTCTAAAATTAATAAACATATCCTTGGGTGAGGCTCAATATAAATAAATAAATAAATAAACTAATTAATTAAAAAATGCACCTGCTTCTTTTTATGAGACATTTGACATGAATGATGGTACCATCAAGTGATTTTTTATTGTGGCTCCTTTTTCACCTTATTAATTGCAGGGTATTCCTGGACAAGATGGCCCACCAGGTCCTCCAGGTATCCCCGGATGCAACGGGACAAAGGTAAATTTAGAACAGAGACCTTTACCCCTCTGTGCATGTTCACCTGACTTTGCGTATTGAGGAGTTGGACAAAGCTGTTTTGTGAACACTGTTTTAGTGCTGTAATTGCAAAGTTGCTTGTCTTAAAGCTTTCTTCATTTGATTAGGAAATACAGTTTTCCTGTTTAATGTTCAAGAATGACATAATTGTACCTTTCTTTTTTCATACAATTTTACCCTAAAATTGCTTTAAACACTATATTTCTTACCTATAATCTATTACTAAATCAAACAAAAAATGCTATTATTAATCCTGTCCCTATTAAGTATATTCTCAAATACGTTTCTTGTATTGTGAAGTAGCACTCAGCAACATAGATTGTAACAAACAATTTTTAGGAAATGAGTTTAACCAACGAATGAAGTACCCCTACTAGGTAGGACATAGTAACTGATGGGGTGTCTGGAGTGACGTCCCATTTGCCGTACCCGACACCTGTGAATGACTGTCCGCTCTCCCCTCAGGGTGAAAGAGGGCCTCTGGGACCCCCTGGTCTGCCTGGATTCACCGGAAATCCTGTGAGTATGAGGTTGTTTAACTCAGAATTTCTTCTGTAGCTATAATTTTTCTCTTCTCATTTCCTTTTTTTTTTTTTTTTTTTTTTTTTTTTTTTTTTTTTTTTTTTTTTTTTTTTTTTTGCGCTTGTACTCCTCATGATGTTTTGAGAGAAACAAAACTAATAATGACCTTTTGTTTTTCAGGGACCACCTGGGATACCAGGAATGAAGGTACATTATTTTATTTTATTGGATTCATTACAGAAGTCTGTTTAAAACAGATGCCATAGAAGAAACTTACTTTAAGTCACTTTGGTAGGCTGATTACCTATTAACACATTTGTCTAAACTCTGTTACATTAAAATACATAAGTTATATACACAACTTAAATATTAGAATCTAAAGTTTAGACACTGGGTAAAATTTCTTAATAGGAAATAGACAGTAATAGGAGGCACGGTGTGATGGTAAATACTAACAGATGAGAGTCTAGTTCAGATTAATTACCTGCATAGACATTTCAGTGATGCCCCTTTTCCAGAGCCATGGGACGTACATACGTACGGTGCTGCCCAAAAGGACTCAGATTGGTATCATACCTAATCTTAATTATACGCCTTTTTTCATGTTGCCTGTAATCTGCAGTAACTCTTGTACATTCCATAATTATGGCAGGAAAATCCCCAGTTGCCTTGGGGTACATCCTCAGTGTTATGGCCTCTTCATTCAAAGCCAATCCATGGCCCTTCTCAGCTTGATTTTTCCCAGTATGTCAAGGTGGGGCCTAGCACCCTCTGCATGGTGAGCAAAGCAGCCCTGAGTCGCTCTCTGCCATGGCACCCGATTCTGTCCTGCTGTCATTCAAGGAGACTTTCTTCATCCATCCTTATGAGTACCTAGAAAAAGTCCTGGTGGATATACTCTTGCTGATCACCCGGTTGCCTTCTCGCCCACAGAGCAGGGTGTCCTGTGGGGCTTTGCTCCCAGGCATGCGGCCTGGGTTCTCTCCTCCTCTCCTGGCTCAGTTATTCTTACTCACCCACACCCAGCCTGCTGTTCTGTGGGCACTGCTGGCCAACTTCCAAAGCAGACCTTGCCACTTCCCTCCTAAACTCGTCTGTGTGTACTTAGCTAATTAGGGCAAGGACACCTCCTAGGCGTACAGCCAGGAACCCAGGAGGTGCGCACAGGGGCTGCAGATCCTTCCGCTGTGTTCTCTCAGAGAGTAGAAGTAGCAGTGAGGACACTCAAGAGCTCGGCCCCATGCCAGCTGCCCCAGCATTCATCACTGTGACCTGGGCAGCGAAGAGAGAACTCAGCTCCTGAGGAATGCCTCAAATGTTATAGAAATTAACTTTTTAAAGCCTTCCCCAGGCAGGTCTCAGTGGCTCTTACCTGACCCTGAGGCGCGTGCTTCCTGTGCCGTGGACCTGTGCAGCAGCGGGGAGGGGGCCTCCGGGCTTTCGGAGCAGCCCTGTAAAAGGGACGTGTCCAGTTTTTCAGCAGCTCCTCTCGAGATAGCCACGTGTCTGAATGAGGTGGAGCATTCCCATGTCCCTGTGCGTAGGAACACCTACGAGACAGTATCCTCCTGAGAGCCCACGTTTTAGTCAGGGTCCTGCGGGGACACAGAACCAATAGAATTGTGTGTGTGTATATGTACATAAGTAGGTATATGTGTGTATAAATGTACACACACATACATAAATATGTAATGACAGGTAGATAAATAGAATGAGAAAGTTCATAACCTGCAGGGCAGGACGGCCTGCTGGAGACCCAGAGAAGAGCTGATGTTGCAGTTTCCATTTGAAGGCTGTTGTTGACAGACTTCTCTCTTTTTCCTGGGAGTTTGTCCTTTTTTCTCCTAAGGCTTTCAGCTGATTGGGTGAGGCCCATCCCCATTACGGAGGCTAATCTGCTTTACTCAAAGGCTTCTGATTTATGTTAATATCATCATAGAAATAGCTTCACAGAGACACCCACACTAGTATTCAAGCAAATATCTGGGTACTGTGACCCGACCAGACTAACACATGAAGTTTACCATCATACCCTGCTTTTATAAAAATGCTCACCTTGAAATGCTTTTCTTGAAATACAGTTCTTGTTTTGTGAGAACAGCTTGTGGCCACCCAGTCTTTCAGCCAGAGACTGGGTCCTGGTCTGGCATTCCTCTTTGCCTGTGTGGGACAGTCACGTGGCAGTGTCATAGATCCTTTCACTTAGCCACCTAGACATTCAGTCCTGGCTGCAGCCGACTTGACCGTGCAGCACTGAACGCTGGTCATTAAGATAGTAGCATGAAATGGCGGCGGGGGGGATGACGACCAGTCTATATTTCAAGCTTAGAGAGCATCTAAACCCCAGACCTGGGCCAGTTCCATACCAGTAATGCATGTCTAATATTTGATAGGTTTTAAGTTTCTTTCCATAAATACCACTATTTGTGACTTCGTCTTACCTTTCATCCCACAGGGTGATCCAGGCGAAATACTTGGCCATGTGCCTGGGATGCTGTTGAAAGGTGAAAGAGGATTTCCTGGACCCCCAGGAGCACCAGTAAGCATTTACTAAACAACTGTAATCACCTGCTGAGTTTCCTCCTGGTTTGCATTTTAATTCTTTCCTTTCTCCATATGTTATAGGGCATACCAGGGTTGCCAGGGCTACAAGGTCCCGTTGGCCCTCCAGGATATACTGGACCACCAGTAAGTTTGGGGGGCTATTTCTCTGAGACAGGCATTCAAAGAACAGCTGTGTTGAGGTCTGAAAATAAAATTCAATAAAAACTTTACATAGTGGTGATCTCCCTTAATTGGCATTGGGAGAATGAATTTCTTTCTTATGAAAATATTTGGCTGGTACTTATGGTCCACATATTCCCAGAGCTGTGGGAACAGGATAATAATAGCACTGCGTGCCAAGACATCCCAAAACAGACAGCACCTTCATTACTTGAGGGGCTGGGTGGATGCCAGTGATCCATGGCCTGAAGAGGCCAAGTTCAAGATGGATGCAGGCTCAGCCATTGAGATGGACTTGTAGAAATGCAGTCCTACCAGAGAGTCTGCTCCGTTGGGAGTTATGGACACAGACCAGATGACAACCTAGAAGCCGCACTGTGTTGTAAAGACTTTGCAAACCGAGCATCCGGAGGTAATGTCTCAGGAGGCTCTGGGCTGTCACTGACTCCTTCGCAGCTCATAATTTACAATAGAAGGTGGACATCATCTGCTCTCACGCATATTTTTGGGATCATGAGAGAGTTAATATTAACAAGACTTAATTGTGGAATGCCACGTGTACTAGGAATGAATAATGCATTAGACTTTGTTATTCTCACACTAGCTTGCCTGAGAGTCCCGCGATTTTCAGGCTTATCTTTTAAATTGACTCTTTTTGAGGGTGGGTAAAATTCAGCAACTCTTCTCATATCCATTCCTGCAAATGTAACCTCTTTTACAATAAGTTCTTATATATAAATGAAGCAATTTTTATGAGTAAAGAAAGACTAGTAACAGATGGTTATATATATAAAGAATTATTTTTATTTTTAAATGATTATAGAAAACATTCTGAAATTTTGTTGCAAATACAAGTTTTTTGACTTCACTGCAGTTTACTTGCTTGAAGAAATCATTCAGCTTTTTAAGATAAAAAATTATATCCAAGTTGGACAAACATCATTTCCAAACTGGAAACTCTAGCTTCATAAAGTTTGGCTGGTGATTTCATCCACTGTCTGGTAGCCTGGCATGGTCTTAGATTAGCAGATTCCACAAAGCAATGCCAAAGATTTTTGAAGTATTTACATCCCTGTTAATAATCATTCAGGACTAGTTTCTAGTTACTTTCAAAGTTTTACTGTTCTAGAGCACAGGAAAAAACATTATATATTTAACAAATAAATTATCGTGTTAGCCATAGGATCTAATATAATTTCTGTACACAGAAGCAGTTAAAGCTTACTAGGTTTACAAATTGTATTTAATTAAAATGCTTTTCCTTATAGGGTCCCCCAGGCCCTCCTGGCCCTCCAGGTGAAAAGGTAAAGATTTTTGTCATTTGTTTTTCTTTAGCATTAACATAAGACTATCACGCAATTTCTGTACCTTGTTCTTTAAGCCTGTTAAAGACTTTTGAACCACTGGAGGTGGAAGAGGGTACAGTGGGGATAGATGGTAATGGAGAAATTAAAATTAAAATTAAAATTAAAAAAACTTTTGGAAAACTATAACTTCTTTATTTATCTCTATATTTAAAATCTGTCTATCCATCCATTCATCTGTTTATCCATCTATCTAGCTTATCAACTGGTCAACTGATTGATCTGTCCATCCATTGATCTTTTTTTCCTCTCTGTCAACCCCGTAGTCATTATTTTTCCATTAGTTTTCTTAAAGCATGAGTTTAAAAACCTTACATTAAAAAAGGTTTTTATAGACTTGTTTTTCAATAATCCTTTTATAATAGTATTAAATAATACTGTAATAATAATACCACATGACGACAACCTTCTTGAAAATCTTAAGGTAGTTGTGGGATGAAGCTATTGCCTTGAATCTACTATGTTATTGCACTTTATGTGATATTTGTTAGATGATTTTGAGCAAGTAGATGACTCTAATAATGGAAGCCTAATTTTCACTCAACAGGGGCAAATGGGCTTAGGTTTTCAAGGACCCAAAGGTGACAAGGTGAGTACACATTGCTTTGACATGTTTTCATGTTTAAAACCATAGTTCTAAACATGATAGAGTTCCTTCCCCAGAACCTACTCTCAAGCCCTTATACCACAGTCACTCTTCTCTGCATGTTTTTAAGTTTGTTAGTGTTTTTTAGAAAACGCACAGCTAAAATTCGTTGAAGGGTTCTGTGTGTGATCTGACCAGCAGAGAAACAATGAGGCCATTCGTTCCAGGTTTTTGTATATACACTTCAATCAAAATCTTCTCAGGCAGTGATAAAACCAGACCTAGACTTTATTATAAAATAGTCAAGTCTAGGACTTGACTACAAAGGTAAAGGCTATCATACCAAAATTGGGAGGAAATGAACCACAGAGGCAGGGAGGCACAGACCAGAGCAGGCAACCTCATCTTGCGAAGGAGGGAGACCAACAGTGGGTTCCTGGTCATCTGGTGGTCTCTCTGCCGGTCCCCCTGAATCACGCTGGTGAAATGGGCTCTAGCCAAGTGGGGATTCTTGGGATTACAGCAGCGTCTGCCCCAGCGCCAAGGGTCTTTTCTGGGGATGTCAAGCCATTGCGGACAATGGCCACCAGAGGGCTCCAGGTGCATCAGGGCCTGGGCACATGTGGACTGAGCAGTTGGCCTCTGCTTTTCACCTTAAATTTTGGCCCAGTCTTTTAATAAACCTCACGGTAAAGTAAACCTGCAATTTATGCAGCTGAATTTTTTGGACCTCACTCAACTGTAACTGGGACTCATTGTACTTCCAGTTGTACCCAGCAGTTAGGATGCCTAAGGAAGACAATTCTTGATGGTTCTTATTGATTTACCTAAAGATACCTCCTTTCTTCCCAGACTGTATTAGGCAGTTTGTTTCCCTTCCAGGCCATCAAAATGCAACTGGACAGTATAGTATTTGTCTATCTGTGCATAGTCCATATACACATGCATTCACAGATGTGTCCTATAGATGATCAGGTTCCATTGTTATTACTTGAGACCGTGGCTTTCCTGATCCCTGAGAGAGGAAAGTCTCCTTCTGGCTTTATATATTAATTGTGCCATCTTCCTACTGAAACAATGTTCTGCTGAGGCAAGGATAGATTAGGAAAGAGTATAATAACACTTTCAAAATAGATGTTTTATTTTAGTCCCCCCTCTGCATTTTTCTTCTCTCAGTAATTATTTTCTGCCTAACTAGTTCCTAATTTTTGCACAAACAGGGTGATCAAGGGGTCAGTGGACCTCCCGGAGTGCCAGGACAAGCTCAAGTTCAAGAAAAAGGAGACTATGCCACTAAAGGAGAGAAGGTACAGAACAACTTTGTCCACCGAATGCTGTCTTGATAATTTTGGACAAATTCTGAGGGATGAAGAGAAACCATGTCAAAATTCAGTTTCTCCAGCTGCATTCACCCTGACCTGGAAAACAGATTTATGGACTATCTATCATATAAAGTATGAGCATCTGAGAGCAGAGGCAGCTGCTCCTCGGGCGGAGCAACACTAATTTGAGGTTGACTCACCTCTGTGAGGGCTTCTTCAGTGCACCCCGTTGGAAGATGGGGTGGATAAGCAGAGGGTGGAAGCATGTTACAGCTGCTATGAATCACTGGCCTTCTTAAACCTGTAAGCCAGTCAATGCGAGGACTTGAATGCTGGAAACCAATGTGAATTTCTTTGTTAATATATCAGAAAAAGGTTCTTTTTTCCTTTTACATGTTCAATGTCACATATAAAAGTGAAATGGTTGTTAGTACTGATGTCTCCCTCTCTCAAATTCTTTTAGGGTCAAAAAGGTGAAGCTGGACTTCAGGTAAGTACTATATTCTTATGTATTATTATTACTTTGTGTGAAAGACTGTAATGTGTTGGATTTAAGTTACAAACTTATTTCACCTTGCGTATAATGTTTACTTAATTTAATATTTTACTGAAATACATGAATGAATCTAACTCTTTCTTTTTCTTTCTTTCTTTTTTTTAAGGGAATGCCTGGGTTTGGAGAGAAAGGTGAACCTGGAAAACAAGGACCTCGAGTAAGTGCTTTTAAAAGTCCTTTTATGCCATATTGTAAAATTGTTTTCCTCTCATTCCTAGAATCACAGGTTCAGGGACACGGAAGAATGGAAGAGACTGGTAGGGGTTCTCTGGTTTTTCCCTTTCCTCTCCCGAAGGGCTTTTCTGAAGCCCCTGGGAGTAGAAATGTAGAGAGCAGTCACCATTTGAAAAAGTTCCCAGGAGGTTGAGGCCCTTTGTTATTCACGTACCCCAGGGCAGCCTGGTGTAGCAGTGGGGTATTCTCTGAAGAGCTGCCCTCCTGCTAGTTTCTCACTGAATGCCACCCGTCCACTTGCTCAGAGCCCTTGGTGCCCTTTGCCGCCACCTTCCTAGGCCGACTGGACTTCTGCCCTGCTCCCAGATGCACATCCTGGAGCAGAGACGCTCAGATACTTCTCACCCCTGAATCCTGGTGAAAGGAGACCCACCCAACCTCCAGTAGCTGAGCGTTTTCAATTTCTTCCCTGAAATAATGCAGGGAAACCTCCCCTAAAATCAGTTATCTGGTGTTAGTTATCGTCTTTGGTGTTAGCTATACTGCTGAATGCAATGGGTACTTTGAAGATTTGCAACTAATCAGGCTCCATTTTTTAAAAATCGGAAAGTCCTCTTCTATGTACATATAGGTTTTCAACGAAAGAGGACATAGGAACTTGTATTCGAATAAGAGCCTTGGTATTATAGCATGATTATTTATGAAATACTAATGGTTAAATCTTTATTGTATAGGGCAAACCTGGAAAAGATGGTGAAAAAGGAGAAAAAGGGAGTCTAGTAAGTATTTCTCTGTGATTTTGTAAAAAGCAAACTGTTGCCTTCCCTAGCTTACAACTGTTGTTGCCTCCTCTTCTTCCTTCTAGGGGATTCCCGGCGACATGGGGTTTCCTGGACACCCAGGCCGAGAGGGTTTGAAGGTAAATGGTGGTGCTCTTGTGAGTTTTTACCTTCATTTTACCTTCTGAGTAGGTCAACTCAGAAGGTTTTACTAGAATAAAGGACTATGGACTCCCAAAGAATTACAACTATTTATATTCCACACGCGCAAACACACGGCTTAACTTAGTGGTTTTATTTGTGTGCATACGTTTTTTAAAAATGAAATGTTTCATTCAAATTTTTAAGTCTTTTTTTGGTAGTAGATTAATTTTTTCCTGATTGTTAACCACCAGAAAATGTAGAAGGATATTGCAGAGAAAGGAAAGCTTATCTGATCTTTTCCTTACCTACTCAGAAATAGAGTTAACAATTGTCCTGTGTGCGCACACGCACGTGTGCTTTGAGAAAAGCGATATTGCATCACACACCCTACCCTGCCGTTTCACTTCATGATGCAATGTGGATGTGTTTCCACGTCCATAAATGTAGTTATACGTGAGCACTTCTACTGTCCATGCCTTTTACTGCATGGTGTTTAGGCAGCTTCCACATTTTTATGATTCTGGTATTTTTCGTTCACTTGTGTGATCATTCCCCCTTTATAAGTTCCTAAACATGTAATGTTAGGGTCAACTTTTAGACTCTTTTTTGGAAGCTTTTGTCATATGCCCCAAATTGCTCCCAGAAAAGCACTTTTGTCTGCTCAGGGCCCTTTCATTTGGCAACTGTTGGTTATCAAACCTTAAAAAATACTTGCCAATTTGATAGACAGAAAAAACACATTGTCTTTTTGTATTCTTTTAATCATGAGACTAGGTATTGTACATTTCTACTAAAATAAGAAATATCGTTGACCTTTGAACAGCATGGGTTTGAAATGCATGGGTGTACTTACCAGTGGATTTTTTTTTTCAAAAAATACATACAGAACTGTAAAAGTATTTTCCTTATGATTTTCTTAATAACGTTTTCTTTTCTCAAGCTTACTTTATATTGTAACAATAGAGTATTTAATACATGTTACATACAAAATACACATTAATCAACGATTTATGTTATTGGTAAGGCTTCTGTTTAATAGTAGACTATTAGTAGGTAAGTATTTGGGGAGTTAAAGTGATACATGGATTTTTGACTGTGTGGGGTTGGTGCCCCTGACCCCAGCATTGTTCAAGGGTTAGCTGTCACTTTGAAATATTTATCTCTAACGGTGAGTGCTAAACTAGGGAGAGGACCTCAAGGTTTGTTTATCAAAGCCAAGGAAAATCAAATCTTTTAATAAATACCAGTTTTTGAGAAAGTAAAATCTTACAGAATTTAAAAGATAAATATGTTTAGAAAATATTAGCTATTTTTAAAATTTCACAGATATTTCTAATTAATATTTATGAAAAACTAAAACATCCAATTCTGGTTTAATGCAGAATTGGCATTTAATTCTGGTAAAACAATTTTTAGTTTAAAAGGAAAAAACGTACATTTATGGAATAATGCTTAGAACTTTTAAAAGTATTATTATGATACTTTTATAAGAACAACATGTAAAAGGATTAATTTCTTTGGATTTTTCAGCTAATGTTGGTTAAATTAAACCTCCAAGTGATCAGAATTTATCCACCAATATTTTCAAGGAATGCTAGATTTTAAGGGGAAAGAAAGAAACTATAAATATCCTTTATTATGACTTCCAGAGCAGAGTTAGGCATTCTTACACCTAAAAACTTCAAATAAAATGATTTCTAAAGAAAATATACTAGGAAATTATAAGCTTTCATATAATTTTATTTCATTTATTTTTACTTTATAGAAACCTACTGCGTGCTAATTCAGTTTACAAATGAGCCTGTTAAAGTTCTCTGAGGGACCATGCAGTAAACAGAACAAAAATTGTGAGCTCATTCGTAATGGGACTAATTAGCCTACCATTTTTGTTTTGTAGAAATCTTTATTCTCATATGTCACACTTCTGCAAAGCAAAATGAAATGTATTTGCTTTTATTGTAATTGTTGCTGAGTGCTTTAAGCTTACCATAATGAGAGATACGAAGGAGAGGAAAATAATATTGGTGTACAGTGGGCACAGTCTATTTTTCCAGAAAAAAATGAAGTTTAACTGCTTTCTGCAAGATGCTCTGTAGTTAAAGAATGCAGCGTAGTTAAAAAAAGCTCAAGTTATTTTTTTCTTTTGTAGGGAGACAAAGGTGAAGCAGGTCCTCCGGGTGCACCGGGAATTGTGAGTAAGAGTGAAGTGTGCTGGTGTGCGAGAGTGCTTGAAATGAAGAAAGGAAAAGAGACGGGACCCAGCAGGTGCCCGTGCCACGTGCCCCCCAGCATTCCCAGAATGACATTTTCATGTAAAAGGGCTGCTTCTAATCTGAAATAATAATTTTATATTTCGTATGGTATGGTTTGGCTCTTTTCATTCAATTTTGATAATTTCTGCATATCCTTGACCACTGAAAATGAAAAGATTTACATGTGGATAAAAATAGTAACAACACACTCTGAAACTTTTTTGGTTTAAATGATCCATTAAGGACAATGTTGATAAAAGGACAGGTCATCCATAATTTGACTGTTCTAAGCAAAACAATTTTTATTTTTGCAAATAACGTTTTGTTCCTTGTCCTTAGGCATAGTTTTACATGTGCGTAATTGATATATGTAACTTTTTTTTTTTAAAGAGCATTCTTCATGTTATCAAGTTATCTTTGAGGAATTATTTTTAGGATCTTGTCAGTATTGTGCTATGATTATTTTAACCATTTTGCCCTGAAGCTTTTCTAAAACAATGAAAATGTTACTCTTATCCGCTGTGATTCTTGCACTGTGGTGATGAATGGTTGTACATGCCATTGTGTGTGTGAGAGAGTGTGAGTGTGTGTGAGAGTGTATGTGTGAGAAAGTGTGTGCGTGAGGGACAGGGTGTTTGAGTTATTTTTCCTTTGGCTACATTTCCAGGAATAGGATCATTGGATCAACTTATCAAACCTTCTTATTGCTTTTAATATATCCATATATACTTAATGATTCCATTTTTCTGTATTTATACTCCAGCAGCAGTGTTCAAATAACGTGTTTTTACCTTAACCTCATCAGCAGAGTTTAATAATATCCGGTAATTTAATGGCAACAAAGGAATTACATTTTAAGGGTAATAATGGAATATTTGACTTGGTCATTTTCCTTGAATTTGAGTAGTTTAGAATTGAGTGAAGAAGTTCCCTCTTTTTTAATGAGGCCAAAGTGCATTATTTTGCCTGCATCCCTGGGGCCTTAAGGAAGTCCACGCTTTGGACCATTTAATTTTAAGACAAAAAAAAAACAACAAAAAAAAAGAATACCTCTTCTAGTAAAAATTTTGAGTGTTCTCTTACATATTGCTTGAGGAAATGTAAAGATGTTCTGATAGCACTCTTTAAAGTAGAGCATTCATTTTATGGCTTGTATGGACATTTAGAAATCCCAAACCTAAACTTCAGAATTCATGTTTTTCTAACTTTACGTCATTGATAAAGCCCTTACCAGGCAAATTGTCGCAAAAGGAGGTGGAGCTTCTTGGTGAAGTTTCTGCATGGAGGGTGTTATGTAATAGTTTTAGATGTTTTTGACTCTCCTTCCCTCACCTCTAATTCTTTTCTTTCACATTTCGTGAAATAATAATAACAAAAGTGTTAGCTTCTTTATCCCTGCTGCTGTACTGTATAGCACCATCCACTCCCATACCCTGTGCGATGACCTTGTATTCCGTAACACAGGTTATCGGCCCAGGACCCATCGGAGAGAAAGGCGAACGGGGGCACCCAGGGCCTCCGGGGTTGAGAGGAGAACCAGGCCTCAAAGGCAAGTTCCTTTCCTTTTTCTTTCCCTCCCTCCCTCTGTCCTCCTTCCCTCCCCCTGTCTTTCTCTCATCCATTCTTTCTCTTACTTCCATTGTGACGTGCCCTAATTTGCATCTTGAAAACATCTGCATGCCTTGCAGGATCACGTAGTGACTGAGTCTCATTCAAGCTTGTGTTTTATTGTCACACTGTCTGTGCAGGGGCTCTTCCCATGCCATCTCCGTAGCTTCAGGGGCATTGCATTTCCACATATTCAGTCTTCCTTGTTTCCCTTGAGAATGGGTACTCGTGAGCATAGCAATATAAACCATAGGTCACAAGCGGACCAGTCTCAGTTTGTCCAACTCTTTTTCTCCTTTTTAGGTTTCCCAGGATTACCAGGCCAGCCAGGCCCCCCTGGTGAGCATCTTTACCTGATTTTTAAAGGATACTTGTAAAAGTTCTCTGTGGTTTATATTCTGAACATATTTATCAAGTACATTACATATTTGCAAAAAAGGGACTAACAGTTTTGTTGCACGTTTTTCTCTAATAGTTATGAAAGCAACGTGTGCTCGTAGGAAAAGTGTTTATTTTGTAAGGTACAGGTTAGCATGTGATTATAAACATGTACTTAATTCGTGGGATTTTTTTGTATTTCTCATCAAGTCACATCTACTCTCCCTGGCTCTGATCTTTGCCTTAAAGTTAATGTGTAGGAAGCATTTGACTGATAGCATTTATATGGTAAGAAGCCTGCCAATTTAATTTTTTACTTGTCTAAGCCTTTTAGCGATGGTAATTAGTCATTTTACCTTGAACAGAGTTAAGAAAATTGGATTGTGCTGTCGACATTAAACTTGTGATTATTTAGATGAGATTTGTTCTGGTTTCAGGCGCCTCGATACCCGGGCAACCTGGTGTTCCTGGCTACCCTGGTGAAAGAGGAGAAAAAGGTGACCAAGGACTCCCAGGGGTGTCTTTACCAGGACCAAGTGGAAGAGATGGACTCCCGGGCCCTCCTGGGCTCCCTGGACCTCCTGGACGGCCAGGCCACACGAGTAAGTTCCTTCTGGGACCATTTCACATGGTGTTCCCATCAAAGACAGGATGCCAGGGCAGAGCTAGCCCAGGTCTTTGAGGCCTCTCCGGAGTTCTCAGTATAGAGGCTGGTGCGTCCAATGATTGATAAATTATTTACATCTCACTTAGGTGTCTTTGCAAAATTCGCCATGCTACAGAAAGGAATAGTAAAGAAACCCCATAAAACTGGTTTAAAGGAATAAGAAATATGTTAACTAGCCTCTGAGTCTCCTGATATCTAAAGCTGAAAAGCAAACCAGTTGAGTTGTACAGTTCTTACTGACAATGGAATGTATTCTTGCTTATCTAGAGTCACAAACTAATACTAAGACACACACACACACACACACGAAGAAGGGGTTGCATGGCTACAGACTGCACAGTCTATGTGATAACATTATGAAGGACTTCAAATTTGCAAGGTACTTTGCATGAATTTTTCTTACAACAGCCCTTCATCAAAGCTAAGCACAGAACATTGAACTCTTGATTCAGTTAAGGGGGTCCTATGCTTGCAAAGTAATACCAATGCAAAATATGAGAAAATGTCAGAGGATTTAAGTTAATAGTGCCAATGGGAATAAGTTCAGATTCTCAAATTAGTAGGACCTGAATTAGTAGCAGGTCCTACTAATCCTCTTGGGGGTGGTTCATGGAAGATAGATCCATATACCTTAAGTTCCAGGTGGTTTATTTGCTGGAATTCAAACACAAAAGGGTATTCTCATAGATGAGGCTCCAAATGGAGGCCAGATATGGACCAGAGGGAACAGTTGGTTCCAGATTTGAAGCTTCATTGCAAATGGCTCAGCATGAATTTCCTTTGACATGTTGCTAATAGGAGGAGAGGATGGATCATCTGTGACTTTAGGGGGACTTCCTCCCCTTCTCTCATGGGTTAGTGAGACATGGAGGATGATGATGAAATATTGAAGTTCTACAGGCACTCAGTCCAGAGTCACTTTTTCTCTGTGTGTCTGAGAGAAAGTTTGGAGCATCAAAAAGGCCTTTGGCTCACTTACTCCTTTTATTTTTTTTTCAAATTTTATTTCATTTTTATTTTTTAATATATTTTATTGATTATGCTATTACAGCTGTCCCATTTTTTTCTCCCCCTTATTCTCTTCTGTCTTGCACAACCCTTCCACCAGCATTTCCCGCCTTAGTTCATGTCCATGGGTTGTACATATAAGTTCTTTGGCATCTCCATTTCCTGTACTATTCTTAACCTCCTCCTGTCTATTTTGTGCCTACCAATTATGCCTCTTATTCCCTGAACTTTTTCCCCCATACTCCCTCTACCCCCTCGATGCTGATAACCCTCCATGTGATCTCCGTCTCTGTGATTCTGTTCCTGTTCTAGCTGTTTGCTTAGTTTGTTTTTGTTTTTATTTTTTTAGGTTCAGTTGTTGATAGTTGTGAGTTTGTTGTCATTTTACTGTTCATATTTTTGATCAAGGTGATCAGTCTTCTTTTTCTTAGATAAGTCCCTTTAACAGTTCATGTAATAAGAGTTCCGTGTTGATGAACTCCTTTAACTTTACCTTATCTGGGAAGTACTTTATCTGTCCTTCCATTCTAAATGATAACTTTACCAGATAGAGTAATCTTGGATGTAGATCCTTGTCTTTTATGACCTTGAATACTTCTTTCTAGCTGCTTCTTGACTATAAGGTTTCTTTTGAGAAATCAGCTGACAGTCTTATGGGAACTCCTTTGTAGATAACTGTCTCCTTGTCTCTTGCTGCTTTTAAGATTCTCTCCTTATCTTTCATCTTGGGTAATGTTATGATGATGTGCCTTGGTGTGTGCTTCCTTGGGTCCAACTTCTTTGGGACTCTCTGAGCTTCCTGGATTTACTGGAAGTCAATTTCCTTTGCCAGATGGGGG